>VWZW01006553.1:1490548-1559776 GCA_013397115.1 Edolisoma coerulescens
TACCATAACATATTAAGTGGATTCCCTGGATATATAATATTTTCTATCTCAATCTGTAGTACACTATCTTAATTACTCTACATTTGAATCATGTTTAGTGATGCTGAATGCTTAGAGATGAAGACCATTTTTTCAAAATTTGCGTATAATATCTTAAAACACATATGTGATCATAAAGTGGGTCATTGTCATGGTTATTAATTTGGATTATCATAATACTCAGTAGTCTTGTTCTGGACCATCTGCTTAATACATTATTTCCACCAAAACTTAAAAAAAAAGATACAGAAAAAGGGAGAGCACACACAAACCCTGATGCAGTGAAGAGGAATGAATTGGCAATTAAAGCATTCCTAGTGGGAGTGGTAGTCATCACGGAAAAGGGAGCTTTAAGAGAGTTACAGGAGGAACAGTGCTGTGTATCTGCAGATGTTTTACTTTTGATTCTTCATTTCCCTGTGTCCTGACACTTAGTAAAAATAATCCTCTAGTACTTTCTAGAAGCATCACACTTCATTGAGTATATCATTCATCATTATGTGTATTTTAAAAGCTATATAAATTAAAGGAATTTGTTGAACTTCTATGTGTGGACTGGTTTTAAACCCCTTTATTTCAGTTTCATATTTTGGAAAGTTCTTGGAGATGTTCACAGGAATGGTAAGAATATGAAAAGAAAAAAAGGAGACTGAGTTATGTTTTCTGACTCTTATTTGACATTAAATCAAATATTGATGTGCTCCAATGAAAATGGTTTTTATCTTTTCCTGTAGTTTAATTTCTATAAAATATATAATTAAGGACATCACTCTGCCACTAGCTGAATATTGTAAAAGTTTCAAAACTAGACTCTCAGCAGTTTTTGTGTTTCTAGAAGTTGATTGGTCACAATGTAAAAACTTGGTCTTCTACAATCTGGGTCAATTCACACCAAGATGAAGATACTAACACCATTGTCATTTATCAGTTGAGAAAGAAATGCATCACATAAAATGTAGTTTTTCCTAGAGGAAAACAGGTGTAAATCAGTTAAAATGTTTGTCTGAAAACTGGCAGTTTATCACCTAGGTGATGATCCCTTTATATTGTTACTTTGTAGTGTGAAATATAAAACAATTTCAGATGACAGGATGAAAAAATACCATTTTTTCCCCCTGCTGAAATCTTTAACCTCTCAGAGATTATGATTCAGATATATTTTACATTTGAGATGAACATCAAGAAATCCCAAATCTCAGCAGCAAGACATTAAGTAGCTGCGTGCATTTGGCAGTGGCAGTTTGCCACTAAGTCACACACTGTGGAGGATTCTCCCTGTGCAAAGCAAAAAGCAGCAAAACAGTTTGGAGATGTGGAACAGCTTGCACCCTGCAAAGGGGCACTTATCACCCAAACAGTGTGATTTTCCAGCCCAATCTGTTAATTGTGTTCATGCAACTTTCCAGGAGGCTCCGCAGACATGCTGCTTAGATGTACAAAAGTGCTGCTGATCTCAACAACAGTGTCTGTACTATCCCCATGCTCTCCAAGGGAAGATTGGTTCAGATGCACAAACTGGGAGAAATAGATACAGTGCTGCTGACTTCAAAATGCTTTGGAGCTGAGGATCTGAGCTAGGCTGTAAAATACATCCATTTCTTCACAAACTTTTTTTTTTTGGTTGAGTTTCTCATTTTATGCTAAGAGGTTCTTCCCCAGAATGTGCTGTGTTTGGTCTTTTTTTAAGCATGTTGTTCAATTCCAGCAAGATTTTCAAAATAGTAATAAATATAGGATAATCTGTTGTATACTTTTTGAACAGAGAACCAGTAAATGATTTCCAGTCACTCTCCACTGTCTGGCACATCCTTGACAAGCACTGAGCGGATTGAGACAGAGAGTATGAATCCAAATTCCACCTTGTCATTGGGTGTGGATTTTGATAAATCTGTTCTGTTTCAAGCCTCTGAATGGTAGTTCCTGCTAAAATGTAAGGGCTAGCTTCAGAGGAGGCACATTCCATTACCTTTCAGTATATTCTAAATTATTTTTCTCTGCAAACAAAAAATATATCTGACCAGAAATATTGATTATTTCCTTTAGCCAACAGGCATACCCAACTGGGTCTATGCATTGGCTTTGATGACAGCAATAACTCATTAGCATTGTGGCCTTCATCTTGATTTTTGCTCTTAGAATTCCCTTAATTAAAATTAATGGTACCTACAAGAAAGATAAAGAACATCAGAATAGTTTTGGAAGGAAGAAACATTCTTTAATTCATCTTTTTGTGAAGGACATTATCTGGCAAACTAGCATCTGTCTCTTCATAAGCCAATATTTATTCAATTGTATGTTCTGATTAATTTGGCAGTATTTAGAGCTCAGTGATTTTTAAATCGATATTTTAAGACTGAGAAGTTTGCGTGTGTAAAACAGAACCACAAGGCTCAGCCCAAATTTTGTCTTCAAAACTTAGCAAAATTGGTACACGAAGTCTATGAAACAGTTTCTCAGAAATACAAGTCAACAGATTTGTCTGTAAATCATTTAGGTAATGGGAGGACAAGTCAGCACTGTGTCATTAGTTGTGGTCAGAGTAGCATGACTCAGATCAACAGAGTACATTAGCAATGTTATTTAAGATATATATTTCAGAGATCGCATTTTCTTAAACCTCAGTTTAGCTTACAAGGTGAGATTTATTCCACTCACATAGGTACAGGAAAAAATTAGTGTCCAGTATAAATCTTCATCAAAAAGATTAATGCAGTAAAGGCAAAAGTAACTTCAGTTTAGGATACAAGGATTCGTGTCCCAAAGTCATCTATTTTCATCCACCAGCTAGTGAGGGAGCCAGGCAAAGTAGCTAACACGTGCCAGACTTGAATCTGGCAAAAGTTAGGGGACATGAATCCAGCTTGTGAGTTCCTTTAATGATAGTCTTTCTACATCTAAGGAAGAAAATAACCAAAAAATCAAGACTGAGACCTTGCAGGGCGTTTGTCAATTTGCCTGGAAAGATGGGACCATGGAAGCAATTATCCCATGACTGAACATAAATACCAAGGGGAATGAAACGAAAGTAGCAGATCCTGTCACTTTCCCTTTTCACTCCACAGTCACTCTGAGAATCATGTGCATTAAATAAAAAGAAATAATAAAGAAATAAAAGAAGAATAAGCATTTCAGGAAAATCAGAAATTTCCTTCCTAAAATAATTTAATGGTTCCAGCTAATGGACTAAGGGCTACATGAGTACAGACATGTTAAAGAACATATTGACGTATTCCAAGACTAAACTAGAAACAGACTGGACAGCAAATCTCTGCTGTGTTTTTACAGACAAATGAGCATAAAGCTGTCTTTACATGTGACTGGGACAATGTGTCATAATCCAAACTGATACGAAGAGTAAAAACATACAAAGGAAGAAGAAAAAAAAAACAAACCTAGCTTTCTATTTTTTTCATGAAGTGTGACAAGATCTCTGTGATCTCTCTTAAAGCTCATGTCAATTCTAGTTAAGCCAAATTATAAGGGACAATGCTAAGCCTGTTCACAAAGTACATGTGTAATACAAACTGCATTTTTCTTCTAATGCAACTAATTCTTCTGATGTAGCTAATAGACACACAGCTGAGAAGACATTCCACCACCAAAGGAGGGATTGAAAAGCTGAAATTAGAAATGATCACTAGAAAAATATTAGCGATATTTTTCTAATGATAAGCTCAGTAAGAAAAAGAGGCAAAATATGTAATATGTCTGAAACTGCTCTTCTTTTCAGCATCATAGCATCATGATGAAAGCATAAAGTAGGTGGAGTTCACTGAGAGCTAGGTAGCTCAGTAGCAGGTAAAATACTGAATGTGGAATCCTATTCATAAGTTGATGATGTCCCATTATAATAAATACATTTTGGGTTGGGAATCAGAGTGCTATGAAGAACATCACTGAAAAGTAATGTAATTACAGACGTGATAATGGCTTTGCTCAATAAGCTGGTTTTGCAGCAGCTACCATTGCACATCTTTTTACTATGTATCATCATTTTGTGAACAAAATATTCATCTATTCCTGATGAATAGGGCGCTTGTGCTATTTATTACTCTGATACTTGCATAATAGATGAAGACTCAGTTATAGTAACAATATGATTTATATTTTTACATGAAAACCCTCTGTGTAGGAAGGTGGATTATCTCAAATGGTAGAGGGCTCACTTAGCAGGATGGATGCCTTCATTCTCCAAACTTTTTGGGGGATGTGAGGCTGGAGATCAGCACTGTGGAAAAGGACCTGGGGGTCCTGGTTGTTAACAAGTTGAATATGAGTCAGCAGTGTCCTGGCAGCCAGGAGGGATAAACCTGTCCCAGGAGGCATCAGACACAGCACCACCAGCCGGGCAATGTCCTGCTCTGCTCTGGGCTGGGGCAGCTTCATCTCCTGTCCTGGGGGCAGTTTTGGGTGCCACAATACTAGAAAGACTTTAAGCCATTAGAGGACATCCAAAGGAGGGCCACAAAGATGGTGAAGGGCCTCCAGGCAAAGCCGTATGACGAGTGGCTGAGGTCACTTGGTCTGTTCAGCCTGGAGGAGACTGAGGGGAGACCTCACTGCAGTTACAACTTCCTTGTGAGGGGAAGAGGAGGGACAGGCACTGATCTCTGCTCTGTGGTGACCAGTGACAGGACACAATGGAATGGCCTGAAGTTGTGTCAGAGAAAGTTTAGGCTGGATGTTAGAAAAAGGTTCTTCACCCAGAGGGTGGCTGGACACTGAAACAGGCTCACCAGGGAAGTGGTCACAGCACCAAGAATGACAGAGTTCAAGAAGTGTTTGGACAACTCTCTCAGGCACATGGGGTTCTTGGGGATGGTCCTGTGCAGGGCCAAGAGTTGGACTCAATGATCCTTGTGGCTGTCTTCCAAATCAGGACATTCAATGATTCTATGATTCACATAAAAATGGTGCAATATTGGCAGCATTGCAGATCCTGTAGACATGAATTTGGTTTGGGATCTCTCTCATTAATTTCTCTTATCAGGTATTACTTATTACTCTTTCAAGAAGTCTAAATAAACGTAAGGACTAATAAAAAAAATGTAGGCATGAATATAAGCACTTCATTGCTGTAGAAGAAAAATGTTACCTGTTCTATGAATACTTTCATGGCAAGTGAAATGCAGAGAACTCAATTCCATTTGACCTAAGACCAACATTGTAAAATGCTTCCAAGGCCCATAAGCAATGTGCCTTTCCAAACTGAAGCAGGATTTTCAAGAAACCTCATGGCAGGTGATTCTGTTAATATTTCATTGTTTTCCAGGTGAGTTTTTCATAAGGGAATGCAATAGAAATTTGAGGGCACATACCTCAGAAAAGCACATAAATATTTGTCTGAAACATAATGTGATGACAAATTTTACTTGTTCGTGAGTTTTGTGATAGGCTCAGCTCACCTGTGTGGCTTCCAAAAATGTATTTTGTGGTTCAGGGAAGGAAATTATTCTTTTACTCAAGAGTTACAGTGGGAAAAAGATTTGGGATCCAAGGTTATACTGTATTTCTCATTAACATGTATAGAATTTTCAAGACTTCAAAAAAACCAGTCTCAATTAACCAGAATGATGAATGAATATTAACATAGTAGGCAATCAGGTAATCCCAACCATACATACTTCTATCAGGTCTTATAGAACTCTTATAAATCCACTTGCCAGTTGCCAGCTCAAACATGAGTGGCTGGTGCAGCACAGATCCATGTGAGAAGTGCCTGAACTCAGTGGTGAAGCACAATATTTGTCCTGACAATGCCGTGAGAGGCAAGTGAGAACTGTGCGAAAGCCCAGTGTGAAGATAACACCCAGGTCTCTGTCAGAGAGTGAAATGCTGAGAGGTGTTGTTTGATTATAAAGGTATCAACCATTTTCCAGGTGACTTCTTTCAGAAACTGAAGAAAAAAGAAGAAATGAAATTTCGGAGAATAAGGCTGCACCTCACACATGATACGACATGAACGAACAGCATAGATGGCTCAGATTGTGTGAAACTGAATGATAAGTACCTGCCTCACTGCTGGAAAAGGATATCAGCATGCTAAAATCTTTTACTTTTCTCATTAACTAAATATAAGTATATAGTTTGTTTGCTTTGGTGCCTTGTGTCATCTTTCCTAGAAAGTCTGACAAAATAAGGACCTCTGGTAAGTACTTCATCTGAAAAATCAAAATAATCAAGTCACTTACAATTTAGATACCTTTTTATGGATTTAAATATCCTGTCTGACGACTTCAAATTTCAAACTTCTTGCCACTGCCCTAGATTTTTCCCATTGTTCTGAATATCAGAATAAAACGTTTCTTTCATGAGGACATCCGTCAAAGAGAGTTTGGCCAAAATGCCATTGTGACATGCTGCAACAGTGAGAAGTGATTCATCTTTTCTCTGTTTCCTAGCCAAGCAAAGTATCCATTCATTATTTTCCCCAAATAGGACATTCTTTTGTAGCATAAGCTTTTAAAGTCCTCTTTATCTTCATTAAACTGTCACAGCAGCTGACAAAGTTTTGTCACTGAACTCCAGCAGTACTAGTATTAAATGAGTCTTACAAAGTTCTCTGGTGTAAACATTTGTACAGTACCTGAAACATAGTAGGTGATGTCTCAGCTGGGTACTCAAGTAGCAGCAAGCTACACATAATTTTCACACTTAAATTGTCAGGGAAATCAGATGTGATTGTGATGAAGACTAGTTATTTCCTTGCATTCCTAGAGTCAACAGAGAAGATGGGTGCTGAAATCCACATTAATCTAGTTTGTGCAGCTTTGCACTTATTTAAGCCTTCTTGAGCTTGAGCAGTAACATGTAGGACCACATGGTTACAACTCAGTCTGTGGCTTTTTCTGGGTTGATGAGCATATTCAAATTCATGATCTGACTTTGGAAGAAAACCTGAAATTAAAATATAAAGAGCAGCAGAGTGGCATAATGGATAAAAGAAATTGTGCAGAAATGTGCAGGTACCAACCTGGGCTACAGCATATACCAAAACACCTGGCCAGGATCATTTCACAGCAAAAGATTTCCCAGGTCCTGCTCCAGAAGCTGCTGAATCTCCTCTTGCCCTACATATCTTGAAACACTCAGAGAGTGAGATTCAAACTTGCCCTGATCCTACAGATCTTCTTAATTAGCTTCAATTTATAAGCGAGGGAATCTGGAACCACAATAACTTTTTCCAAGAAATACTTTAAAATTTTAACACTACTTATATGAAAGGCTATTCCATTCATTGGTTAAAACAAGTCAGCTTGTCCTTCAAATGCTGCAGAGCAAGTCTGAAAGGTATTCTTTCAGGAATACTAAGATTTCTTTGTAAAAGTTGATTAGATTTGACTGGAAGAATTGCTACAGACTATGGAGAAAGCAGTGGGGGAAAAAATCACTTTTCATTGGCACTGTAGTCTTTCTACTGAGGTCTTTTGCCAATATTTAAAGGTATGGTGACATTCAAACACGACAAACTGTACTGATTGTACCATGAGTTATATTACAATTCCAACGCTTTTGTTGCTATCATTTTTCAACATGAAACAGATTCCCTGCAAAACAAATAATGAAATTTGAATAGCTGAGATTTAATCATCCTTTCATTCTTTCATATTTAAATAATCCTTCCATATGTGCTATAAATTGAGCCCTTTTTCCTTGTTTATAAAATATATACTCCATCCAAAAAGAGATACTAAAATAAAGCAAAATAAATTATCTCTACAGTGATCTTTAATCTTAACATCTGACATAGAAAGAATAGAAAGTTCTGGAAAAGTACTCAGTAGAATATCCATTATTTAAGATTTATTTTAGCCCATCACACATAAGTTATTGATAGATTTTTCAGGATAGATGTTAACATTTCCTATCATTATTGTAGTAAATGCCAGTACTTTTTGTTTATCATTGAGAAAAAGCATTTTTACTTCACTTTTCTGCTTCTTTCTCAACAAATTGGTCTTATTTGAGTGTTTACAAATCAGTGGAGGATATTTCATAGCAAAGAAATTGAGAGAGTGAGTACCTGGGTAAAATGGAAGGGCTGGAAGAAGGTTTAAGTGCAAAGGGGAGCGAGGGAAAGGAAAAAACATTAGCTTATTATCCTGATAATAGTAGTGGAAATATTCAGGCTGACATATATACAAAAACATTTCCAGTTCTGGATGCCAACATACTTATTTACTGCAGTGTATTCAGGGCATTACATGTGCCCTGTGATAAACAGAACTGGAATGATTATCACGTATTGTAGGTAAAGGCTCTCCTACATGCACTTTTTTCTTTTGTGAAAACATGCTCTGCTACATGGTCTGAAGTTTAAGATCCCCTGATGCACCCTAAAAATCCTTATCTTACTCTCATTATCTTGTGACTAAGTCTGCCAACCATTTTCTCCAAGTCATCCCATCTGCCCAAAATCTACCACTGATCACCAGTTTAGCTTTCTCAATTTAGGGGAAAAATAGAATTATTTTTCATTGCCTTCTGCCCAAGCCTCTGGCAGTCACATCAACAGTCCCATCTGTTCTTTTTTTCAGCTTAATCCCACCCAGGTTTCTGATTTTAGGATTTGCAATTTAAAGGGAGAATATGTGATATGCATAATCAATGGATTTACTCCATAAAAAATACTTGCACAGTAGCTCACCTTCTTTCTCTTTTTCTCATACATACACACACATGAATGTGCACTCATAAAAACTTTCATTTTAAACACATTTTTCTTAAATGAAAAAACACTTAAACATCGAAATATATTCAACCAATCATACCTTTGGCTTGATTAAGCATTGCTATCATGATGCATTTGGTTAAGAGCAGGGATGTCAGAAATGTTTAATCACCAGGCCTGACAGCACATGCTGTAGATTTTCATAGCTGAGCTGGAGGCAGCAAAATAAAATGTCTGTACATATGTCTTAAAATTGTCATTTTGTATCATGTCTCATTGTTCTAATATTAAGAAGCACAGACAGTGTCTCCATCATTGGGGAAGTGGAGTTTGCATCAAAGCTGTATTTTGCTGATTTTCACAAATGGGAACTTACAGGAAGAACGAGAAAATGAAAAAAATCAAACCGGAGTTGGCCCAAAAATTTTGTAGGCTCTTTTTAGGATCACAGCAGAGTTTAGTATCTGCAGGAAACAGAATCTGTTAGTGTTGCAAGCAGAATCCTGATAATCTAATCTATTTGCTTTTTCACATCATAGAGAGAAAAAACAATAATGAGTATGGCACGTAAAATATATCTCACCCAAGTCTTGGGGTCAAAATCTATGTGTGGTGCCTCTATCACTATCATCCTCTACCAGGCTGACAATAACAGAACAACTCTGAAACCTGATAAGGGTTTCAGTTTAGGTATAATTAAGATTAGGACTTTTGGCTCTTCCTTGGACTCACCAGCCACCAATACTTCATAATACAGCTCTTCAGGAAGAGACAATTTCTGTTCACACCTACTGGGATACCACACAAACAGAGTTAGTCTGACAGTAGTCCTCCTTACAAACTGGTTGCTGCTGAATTCTGTGGGAGTCTGCATGAAAACTCCAAGGCACAACAAATTTTTAAAAATTTCTTGTATATTTTTAATAAGTATCTTAAAAATTAAGAAAAAAATATAGGCAGAATATCTCTCGTTTTATGGACACTTTACAAGCATTTTTTTGGAAAAAAATCTCACATCATTATGGCCTCTAAGCTTACTTCTGCATATATGGAATAAAAAAATGTATATAGAATCACAGAATCATTGCATAGTCTGAGTTGGAAGGGGTGTTCTACATATGCATAATAAACAACCTCATAGGTGGTACCCCTAAATTCAGCCAGTGATGTGGGATACAGAGTTAACTGTAGGTGTCCTGGCAATCCTTAATGCTTTCCCAAAATTTTACTCATGTGGTTGGAAGGAAGTTATATTCCCACAAGATATGCTTGGAAAGCAGAAAATTGAAATACTACCTGTTGAATCAGATGCCTTTTTCTATTATGGATGTGGGATTTTCCTTTTCAGCACATTCTGTGAGTTTTTAGATAAGACTTTTCTGAGTTTGGAATACACTAAATCTGGTCCATTTCTACTCTTTGACATCCTTCTATTTCTTGTGCAAATGCTGAGGACAAACAAAGCTTCCCATCACAGACAAATCCTAGATCACAGATAACATGTGGGGACATTACTAATCCCTCTTCCTGGAGATGCACTGTCTATTCCTCTGGAGAGCCAAGACTGCTCTTGAGACTGAAGCCTGTTAAGGCATCATACATGTCCAGATCTGAATATTTGAATACTTACAAGAACATTTCCAAGGCAACATGAGCTCAGAAAAAAACTGCTGCCTTGGATTATGATCCAGGTATTCCTATCAAAGTATGTTTCAATCAAATATCATGGTTTTAGATCAGTATTTCAGGAAATAAGAATATTAAAGTTTAGAACATTTTAATTTTTCTTATAAACTGCATACTGCTGTAGCCATAACATCAGAACTTACTTAAGAAATCTGTGTTTGATTTCCAGCTCTTATTTTGACTTGCTGTGAGAGTCTGCCAAAAAAACCCAACGTAAAAATAAATAAACAGAAAAAAACCCTACAAACAAAAAAGAAGAGCCTATAAAACCAGGAAAACTTACACTGTTCTGATTTGCAAAACCTTTAAGGATTTACAAGAAAGACTGACTTAGAGAAGTGAGAGAACACTCTCATTTTTTATTTAATAAGAATGACTCTTATGTTTTACAACTTGCTAAGGTACTGTCTAATTTAATTTCTCTGCTTTATGGAAGGTTGCCAGCATATACACATTTAAATGGTCACAGAACTCATGTCTCCACAAATTTGCTTGTTAAATTATAATATGAAATAAACATCTTCGTCAACAAAACACAGACCTTCCCCAACAGGCCTTTTCTTACACTGGACCTTCATGAACAGACTTTTTCTTGCATTGCTCTGAAAGCCCCCTGGCTATTTGATGGACTGTATATATTTCCTCCGCAATTATCTCTCACAATAATTCCTATTTCCACGCAACTCAGATATGAAATAAATTTAGGCACCAAGAAACCCTAATTTGAGTGCAATCGCCATATTAATGTATGGTCTTTTATATTTAGTAGGCTTCTGAATGTCACCTCAGAAAAAGGTGTTCTTGCTGGTGTATCTGTGACCAGTTCACTAAAAACCTACATTTATTCAGCAGGGTTGGGCTGCACTACAATTACTCTGATGTTTGTTTTCACCTTTTTTACTTCATTGCCACAGTGGAAAAAAGCCTCCAGGAAAGTATAAATTAATCTGACACCACCTATATTACATTAAAGGCTTCTGTGTGTGAGAATTATATTCATTTTTTGTATATAAGATAAACCAGGAAATACTGTAGAGCAAAATGTATTCAAATTAAATAAATTTTGCTCTACAGCTGTTCTCAGACTGATGGGCTTATCTTTCACTGGGATGAGATGGTGGATGTGTACTAAACCCAAAAATAGTTAGCCTGATTCAGACCAACTGGAAATTATCCAGAGAAGGTGAACTGGTAAAGGTAAGGGCCAGAATTTCTTTCAAGACATTTATAACAACAATAAGAGTTGGAGAGTCAAAAAAAATGAAGTTTTGTGGCTGGCATTCACAAAATGAAATGGGAAACTTTTCCCCCTCTACCTCTGGGGCACAGGAGTATCTCTTGACAGAGGTTTGTAAACAAGACCAGTGTACATAGACCATGCAATACCATGAAGCATCTACTGTTCTTTTTCCTGCTTCCCTTCTCATTTTATTCTTGTCTAGAGGCAAAATACATTGCATGACACAGTGAGAAAGCACAGAAATTTTATTAAAAAGTAAGACAAGAAAAAGAAAGCAGTTTGAAAAATAACAGGGAAGAAATAGCTGTTGCTGTAGGATAAATCCCAGACTAGTTACTCTTACTGGCATGTGCACATGTCTGGGGGCAATGGGAACGTGAGGACCACTGCCATGCTCCTGTCACACTGCCACAATCAAGCAGTTTTATCAAGCAAGGGTCAGTCTTGCAAACAACAAAACTGAAGAAGAGTGCGTAATATGTTTACAGGTCACAGCAAGAACACTTTCATTTACCAGGAAATGAGAATAGAGCTGTGCTGTGTCTTTGACAAGAAATTGCCATTTCTTTGTAGGAGTTGGTCCTTTGCCAACGTTTCATCTAAGTGCATCTTTCTTTTGGGCTGCAGAAGGAATTGTCAGTGGTCCAAAACAACATACTTAAAGTGTTATATGCCAAGTGCCTCAAGTGGCCCAGTAAGCCAAAACATGCATTTAGAGCACTGACTATTCACATAAGCAAGGCTATTTTTGCTAAATGGGAGGATCACTAATGGACTAGTTCATTAAAATAATGCCTGGATTTGTACTTGCGTCTTCCAAAATTACTACATTTCTATTCCAGAATCAAATAGTCTAAATATCATTTGGTTTTGTTTGCTTCCTTTATAAAAAAACCTGTGAGCAGCTCTGGTGGCAAGTACAGGAGCTAAAGGTTTAGGCTAGCATGAAGGCAAATATGAAACCTCTGTTTGGACTGCAGTCTGGCACACTGGCATTCATTATGGGATCAGGGCTGGAATGGATATGGTCATGGTTTAGAATCACGGCCAAATCCTGGTGAGGAAAGACAAAACACCTCCACCAAGCTGAAATGGTGCTGCTAACACACAAAGCTTCCCTCTGGAAGTGACTGAATTTACTATGTGTTATTGGCTCATTTAAGGGCTGGACCTGTTGTGCAGGTTCAGTATCCTTCAGGTTAGGCATCCTTTGTCAGGATTCATCCCAGTGAATTTCAGCATCTAACCCATGCCCTGTTCAGCAAAGAGGAACTCAATTTATCTGAATTTGGTGGCGAGAATCTTTGGCAACACACCTCTGATGATAAAATAGTTGGGGAAGTGCAAACATTTTCAAACCTCCGGTTCAGATTTCATCATTGCTGTCATTCTGGTCAGCATTCAACTCTCTGCTGAAACTACTGAAAAGTTCCATAAACTCTTATTCAGGGAAAACTTTCAGCTAGGTAACTTCACAGCTGACAACATATCAGTTTCATTATCGATCCAAATAATCCCATGTACATAACAAATGTTTATAATAAAAACACAGAAAATAGTTTTCAGATACATCCAACTCTCCTCCAGAGAAATCAGGGAGCACTGAACTCAAATAAGATTTAACTCAAACAGATCCTTCTGACTACCAGAACAGGGAATACTTAGAATTGGCACCTTTTTCCAGAAAATAGACATCAAAATTCATGTGAGAACTTGCGATTATCAAGATTTTTAGTACTCTAAGAAAGTGTCAGGAGTCTCAAAGTATTTCCTCTGACAATAAATGGGCACACTTGTAGCTGCAGGTGGATGACCTTTTCTGTTTGCTGAAGCACTCTAAGTTCAACGGGAGGACAAATCAGACAGACCCCTCTCTTTTGCTAAAGCTCTCAGATGAGTTCTTGTCAAGTTTAATATTGTTTTGTTAAAGCTGCATAGTTAATAGTTTATAGGACCTGGTACCCACTGATTTTGAAGAGTGATTGTTTTATATTGCCTTGAACATTGAACATAACGGTGGGACTAATTTTCCCCTTGGTTAGCTGCTTTGGTTGCTGTCTTTTCATTACAGCACTCAAGTTGAGGAAAACATTTCTACTTCATAAAAACCCCACAGTAATTCAAAAATATATATATCATTTTTGGGAATATTGTGTTTCTCTAAATTAACAGAGTCTGAAAAAAGTGAACAGAGTTAAAGAGCAAAGGTAACTTTCAGAAATTGCACTTCCAGAGAGCTGTTTTCTGCTGTGCACTCATGCTATTTCTATGTGTTGTTGAATGATCAAATATACTCACTGCAAACCCAGAATCTCAATGTTCCATGCGGTAAAAAAAACCAAACCAAAACACAAAAGCAACAACAACGGCAACAAAAGCAGAGCGTTTATCATTCTGACTATTCTTTCTTCTATGATAGCATTTCAACTGAATAGACATCCTTGAAATCTAGGCATGGATGTGAAACACCAATCCCATGAGTCCAGTCACTTTTGGAGGGGAATAAAAAACACAAGAAAGGAGTGTTAGAAACGTTTATCTTTTAAAGATTCTTGTTTGCTTTATTACTCATTCATATTCTGATGCTTTTATAATTGTATTTTGAAACTCATCAGCCTGCAACTACTTACGTAGAATGAAAAGATAAAAGATAAAATCTGTGCAAATCTTCTAAAAGTAGGTTCAGTCTGTTTTATCTACAGTCCATCAACTTCAACTCAGGTTAGAAAATATTTTTTATTTTTATTTCTTTGTTTGGTTGGTTTTATTTATTTATTAGAAAATATTTATTTTTAAACATGCTTCATGAAATGCATAACTAGTTCTTCAGTTTTACTGTTTGGGTTAAGTCTCCGTTAGATAACATATTCTGGCTAGAACTGAAGAAAGAAACACATGTAACAAAATTCGTTGAAGGGAAAGAGCAGAGGCATCAAAAAGAGATGTGAAACAGGAGAATATAGAAGTTCCTTCTCAGGATTACCATTTATCCATTTTACAGTGGGATCATATGTATGGAAATCAGACCCACTGTGTAATGCTCAGCCCTGGAAATTGGCCTCTTTCACACCCACTGCACTGAGGCATACGGTTCTTTATTCATCTGCAGTGAATTTTCATTGTCTTTGAATCTGGTGGTACTGTCCCCCATTGTTCTCTTTCTGAGCATTAAGAAGCTTGATGGCTTGAAGATATTGCTCCCACCAGGCATCATCATCCCCTGTGTCTCTCACATAAAACAAAGACAGAAGCCAAAATGTGTAATTTCCTTATTCTTAATGTCTCTATCTAGTTGTTGCCTGTTTTGTCTTGCCTGTTCCTTATTTTAACCAGTTTTATAATCAGATGAGCCAGTCATTTGTGTCATGGCTCAGCATTATAGGCATAAAGTTTAATGGCACTGTCAGACATTTACTGATAATCTGAACACCATATATCCCATCCCGTGGCCCTCTCCAGCTGTAGCAGTCACAAAGAATTACAAGGCAGTGAAGCATAGCAGTGCTTTCCAATACTGGTTGTCTTTGGTCAAGCTAAGCTTTTCCAAATCCCCTGGTATTATATCCCTTCAAATCGGTTTCTGAAATTTCTTTTTAACTTCTCAGTTATTTTTCTGAGGTGCTGAGACCTCCTCCTTTTAACCCTTTCTTCCCCAAAGTCTCCACATTTTCTCTTCTATCCTCACAACCTATCCCAGCTCCTTGGAACTCTAAAGGCCTTTTAAGTCAAGTCATAGCGAGTCTCATTTGTCCACTTTTCTGCTCTGTAATATCACAACTGTTAGAAATATATTTCCAAAATACCCATTGCTTTCCGAAAAACTTTACTGCTCTGAAACAGAAAGCAAAAATGTAGGATGTTTTATTTTAACTTGCAACATCACCAATATTTTGAATATAGAATTAAACCATGTAAGCCTATCACAAAAGGGAAATAAAAGTTTCAAATCTTAAATGAGCAAATAGTTATTAAACTCATGTCTAATTTCATGTTTCAAGGCAAGAAATTCTTACAAAAAGAATGAAAAAAATACAAAGGTAGAAAAGTATTCCCACCAACTCTTGGCTAAATAAAACTGAAAGAAAACCAGGGTCTCTGGCGTGCTTTGCAGAGGAAAGCTTTCTAGATTACTGTACTTAACTGTCTGGGTTCCTTATGTGAGCCATTGAGAAATCATTCCCAACCTAACATGTGGGACCAAAACCAGGATTTATCCTTTTAAGGAGACAGTCTCTTCATATCCTAAAAAGAAGACTTAGATGATTAGTTTAAGTAGATTACTTCTACTTATTCTTTTCTGTGGTGAAAATTAAGTGAGATGAATTACTGACTATAACAGCTGTTAAGAATTCCTAAGAGTGCATTAAACCTCGTGGCTTCCTAATCTGCTAGAAAGGATCCTTTTGCATGTTCCTCACGGTATTCATTAGGGCCACAGCCACAATATTAGAATCCAAATTACTGGTCATTACTTGCAAGAAAACCACTTTGTATTTAGAAGGTATCATTTCTCTGTGGCTTTGGAAGAGATGACAAGCCAGTGATCTGGGCTAGGTATGTGCTCCCTGTTAGAATTAGGAGCAAAAGAATCTTTCCAGAAAGTCAGTCTGTAGTACACAAGCCTTAGGGGAGTTCTCCTTGAATATTAAACTGGTTTTTTGACATTTCCTTTTTGTTACTTCCATTCCACTTTTACTGGCATCGTTTCTGTAAAGCAATAAATAATGAGCCATTCTCTTCCTGAAATGTCTGTTGTCAACATAATCAGTATGGGTTTGGTCAATGTATTCCGTTCTTTGCTGATGTAGTCAGTGTGGCTTGAGGTGATCAGGATGATGCTGACCCTCGGGAAGCTGGAGTGAGCTCAGCAAGCAGGAAGGATTCTGGTCCAGCTGGATCACCGAGCTCTTTCTTGCCAACATTTTCACCTACAGCGGACTGAGATGCTAGGGATGGCTATAAATCTACCTGGCAAGTAAACTCTATTTAGAAAACCCAACAACAACAACAACTACTCTTGTAGATTAGAGAAAATATAATTTAGGACTCTCAGGGGTTTGACAAGTTTCTTGCTGAGAAAAAAGAACTCAGTGTGTCGCAAAACCCTTTTGCCAAGAGTTGCTTGACACACCGTCTTATTTTCCTGTGAATTATATGTTGTCATTTAAACATAAGAGCATAAACCTACTGACTTACTACAAAGCTTTTAATTATTTTTCTGCACACAAAAAACTTTATTCTTGCTTCATAAATGGTCTCAAATTAATGAAAAATAATATCTGTGTATTAGAATTAGGAAAAGAAAAAGGCAGAAAGAAAGAAAAGAAAAAGAGAACACAGTTGAATTGTCCCTGCAGCGTCTAGAGTCCTCTGTGCTTTCAGCTAGTGCCACATAGGATATGACAAGATAATTTTCCAATAAAAAAGCAAATCCAATAAAAAAAAGTTTAATGTGAAATTTAAAATTTTGCTAGAAGCTATGTTTGATAATAAATCAATATATGTTGGCATTTTCATCCTCGTTTGCATATTAAATGGCTGTAAAAAGTAAGGGCTAAACTACATATGAGTTAAATTAAGTAGAGATTTGCACAAGTGTTTCAGCAATAGATTGAAACACCAATAATTAAGTTAAATTAATTAAATATACATACAAGTGATTTTCACATGTCTTAAATTCTACAAAAATTCTAAAAAATTACAGTCACTTATTATATTTAATAATATATATAATCATTTTTCTGAGCAAATATTTTTATAAGTATAAAAATATTTAAATTAATTATATTCCCTAGTGCTATACTTTAAATATTCAGTATACTGTAATATGAAATTAATACCTCACCACCACATTATAAAATCAACTACATTATCAGAGATGTAAATGCTTATACTTACAAGAAAATAAAATTTTAAAAAAATAATAGGAAGAATAGTTGGTTGCCTGTTTGTTCTGTTTTTCAGATTCTTTGAGAAATGACATACAGAGTTGGTGAAAATGTTTTGTTTTCATCGAACAGGTTCATTGCTGACTTTACAGACCAGTAAAATCACCAAAAACTATTTCAGCTAAATGTTATGATGAGCTTTAGTATTTTCAGAAAAAAAAAGCCACTTTAGAACCTCTTAAAGCTTTCAGATGAACATTTCAGAAATGACATGGTTTAGATTATTTAATCATTATTTGTAGTTTGCTAAACTATTCAGGAAAAAAAATCCTTTATTTTTATACCTACTCGAACCAAGTCTAATTCAGCATATTCTGAAATATGTAGGGTTTTTTTTGACTAATAAGCGTTCTGTGCAGATAGACAAAGACAAAACAGAATCACATCAGTGCAATAAGTCATAAGGACAACTCCACTGAAGTCTGCTATCCAATTGAGCAGTCAAGTACACAAAAAAAGTGCTTACAGAGTCAACCCTTAATGATATGCTGAAGCAAAACAGTATTTCACTGTTTTCTGAAACCTGAGACAAGCAACTAGTTATTTAAAATTGCCATGACTGAGAGATCATGGTATGTAGAAGTGTTGTGAATGGTTCTGAATAAACAATGAATTTAAGACTTCTGGAATTAGCAAAGTAAGCTCGGCAATTTAGATTGACAGAAAGAAACACAGTTTAGAGAGATAGCACAGAGGCAGAGTCCTCAAAGGTGATATTTACGAAACTATGGGAGAAGAATGCAATCACTCTTTGTCTTTTCACAGTTCATTTCAGACACATTTACGTGCATTAGTAACAAAATGTTGTAAGAAAATGATGTGTCTATTCCCTTCAAAAAGCATAACTAATCATCCCTGAAAACTTCTTTTTCTTCAGAGAGCTTAAGCCAGAGGAACTAACAAATACTGTCTTGTTATAAACACCTTAACTTCATTTTATTTTATAGTTTTAACCCACTTTGGACTCTTTAAATGACTGTTTCCTAGGAAGCTTGAATTTATTTATATTTGCATCCTCATTAGAAACCTATCATTTCTATTCTTTATCTCACTATAATGGCCTTGTTCAGTAGTAAAACCAGCTCCATTTGCCTGGGAACTGTATTTTGCAGCAGCATCTTTGGCAGGTTTGGGGTAAACTCATTTTCTTTAATTTGTCTGGTGGGTTACAGTTGTTTTTTCTCAATCTTTGCTTACATAATACATGCAAAATTTAATAAATATGCACATACAATGCGCTCATAGAAAGTTATATAAAAGTTATATCTAAGAAAATATATACAGACCAAACATTCCTTTTTGCTCATATGACTCAGACTGCAGTGATGCCTCTCTTGATATCTGATGGCACTGGAAATAAAACCAGAATTAACTCCCTTTTTCACTCCCACACTTAGCAGTTAGTGGAATGTTTATCCACTAACTGAATGATTAATTACAATTTCACACTTGTGTCTGTGGACATTCTTCATAGCACTGGG
Source organism: Edolisoma coerulescens (assembly GCA_013397115.1). Lineage (NCBI taxonomy): Eukaryota > Metazoa > Chordata > Aves > Passeriformes > Campephagidae > Edolisoma > Edolisoma coerulescens. The sequence continues at coordinate 1,509,614 of VWZW01006553.1, forward strand.
AACAATTGATATTATTGTATTTCTCTTTTCAACATTCTCAAATGCACTTTGTTTCTCAAATAAAGCAAAAATGTGTGAAGGATAAAAAAGACCCCAAACCAAAATAAAAAAAAAAGCAAACAAACAAACTAATATACAAAAAAACCAAGCAGCCAAGCAAACAGCAGGAAAAAACCCTTGCAGGGTTAAATGATTCTCACAGGGTTAAACAATGATTCTACTTTTTTACCTGACTTACATAAGTCAAGCAAAGACAAGGTGTTTTCCACTTCCTTGCAGTGCTTGGAAGGAGCTGTGGTGGCAGCCTTGTGGTGCCTGTTTGTGCAATATCTGAGACCTGTTGGGGAAACTACGAAAGAGGCTTATTGAATTTTAATGTTGAACTAATGTTACATTTGTAGCTGGCTGCATTAGTTGGGTGACTGCAAGTTGAGAGGAGAGAGTAAAAAACGGCTTCCCCCTTTTACCAATGAGTTCAAATGTTCATCCTGTCCTTTCTGTGAACCCGCTATTTATGGCAAACTCTTTTATCCTATATATAATTCATGAAGAAATCCGTACAGAATAACATTACAGATAGACGACTGTGACAGATTTTTTGACTCAAGAAAGCTTCACGTTTCCTGTGTGCATGTTATTGGATGTAGAAAGCCCATGTCAGTCAACCCAAAGGAGATTTCTCAAAGAAATCAAGTAAAAGTAAATCACTTCAAATGTGAATTGAAAAATTATTTTGCATTGAGTAACATGAAATTTCTATGTAAAAACACATTACTCTCACCCAGATCTGCAGGATTTTTATAACATAACTGGTGTTTACTGCAGTTGCTCTTGGTTACCCTTTGACTACATTTACTGAACAGGACAGCATTAAACAGTTCAAAAAATTTTAAACTGTTTCCTTCAGTTACATTTCAATGGTTTAATTATCTTCTTTTGAGACGTATGGAAGAGATAAAAGATATCTGTTCACATTAATTAAATACTGGACTTTACAGAACATGGCAACAAAATTCACTTACATTTTCTGTTTACTATTTATGTCCATTCTATACAAGTCAACACCACACTTAATAACATATGAATAATAATGCACATTTTATATCACATCTAATATGAAACACAGCTGAATTGATCCCAGATGTAGCCCCCAGTATTGTTTCATTACCCCATGCTTCACCTATTTTTCAGCCAGTATGATAGTGTTCATCCCCATACAAAATTGAATTAGCCGTCTTAATAAAGGGAAAGCAAAGAAGAATTATTATTACTAATAGTGCAGCTAATCATCTGAGGAGGAGGTATTCTCAGTGTAAATAAATTAAAAGTTAAAAAATAATGAGTTCTGCTAATGGATTTTATCTCTGTCAATTAATAGTATTCTAGAAAAATCTGTAACAAAGAAAAAATATCTTTACCCATATGCTATATAAATATCCCTCTGTATTATAACAATACCCCAGGGAAACCAGTTGCTGGTAATCAAGGCAAACATATAATTTTATTTCTGCATTGCAGGAGTTTTAAATCACAAATATCTCCATGAGAAATTGAAGTGACAACCTCTTACCTTGTCCGCAGGTCGCAATTACCTTACGTGGCACATGCTTTAGCCCAGTTTCTGGAAGCTCCTACCCAAAGGCATAGTTTTATTACTTTGATGCTTTTATTACCATTAAAATCCAATGCATATCGTTTTTGTCTCTCTTTCACTCTCTGCATCTTATTAGCTATCAGATATTAACTATTACACAATATGTTACCAGATGTCTATGGTTATATACTTTTCAATAAAAAAATATGCGTTATTTATTAATTTTGCAATTGCTTTTTTTTATTGAAAATAATTCTATGCACAAATTAAGTAGACAAAGTTCATAAACAGAAGTAATGTTCCTTGTTTCCCTGTTGGAAGATGTGTTTCAGCATTTTGTTTGCAATATCAACTGCAAAGCTCATAATGGCAAAAAAATTAATAGTTCACTGCCTGTTTTATATGCTGATATTTAATTAAATAGTGTATAGCTTTGAGTGCACTTTATATGTTCTACATGCATTACTCATATTAACGGCTATCACTTGATAGGCATCCAGGGGAGTCATTTTACAGGAATTATCAGTTAAATAAATAAAGACCCGGCTTTGCAGCCTTCATGGCATGTGCATTAAGATAATGCAGTTGGTTCATGAGTGAAAATAGACAAATAATAATCACCAGAGCTGGAAACATCCAAAGAAGTTTCTCTAATAATCCACCTTTCGAAAAGCTAGAAGGGAAGTTGTGAATATAATGGAAAGCAAGCAGTTGTCAGAGCAAGACCAAAATGTATTTGTGTGCATCAAGTGCTCAGCCAAGCTCAGAGTCATCGCATTTTTGAGAACACATTAAAGATTAAGAAGATGGTGAAATATAGACAACAAAAAAAATCAAATGCCTTTGCTTGTAGCCCATATTATCTAACAAAAAACCAGAAGCCATTAAAGTCCACCTTTAAACTAACCTTCACAAAGAAGGCTTAGCACACCCATCACATTTAGCTGTCTGCCACTGCCCATAGGTCAGGAACACACTTGATGCTCTTTCAAATACCTTCCACTGTAACTTCATTGGTTTCTTCCCCTCAAGTAATTCTCTGAGGCATTCACAAAACTATTTTATTAATACTTGTATATCTGCCAGTGATGTTCAATGGAAGGACACGTGCACATTTTAGAGAAAACAAACCTACGCTTTTTCATTACTCAGAAGGCACTGAATAAATGAAGATTCATAGATTTTGGTTCTAAACCCAAATGTGGTAGCCATCTGTTCTTACTTGTTGTATGATCCATGGCACAGAATTTCCCATTATGATTCCTGCATTGTGTGGATGAGCTAAATACAATTTAGTTTAATCTGCTAGAGAAATTAATATAATAATAGCTGAGTACACCAGGAATAGAAAGAGGCTTCACAAGCATTACCTTAATGAACCCACTAAATGCTGTATTTAATATTTGGATGATGATGATGAAAAAGGAATTGATAGACTCTTTAAAACAAATTTTGTCATTTTGATTATAGTATCTCATTAAAAGAACAGAGTCTTGCTGTTTTGTTTTTAAAATGCATATGAATGACTAGATCATTAGTATACAAAATTGTAGTGCTAGGTAAAAAGCTCCAGACCTGGTTTTTTTACTGTTTGTGTTTTGTTGGGTTTTTATTTGCTTAGAAATTTGAAATCGCTATAGGAATATGAGGTTTTGAGAGAAGAACTAATCTAAAAGCTGATTTTCAGTTCTTGTTTAAGTAGATAAGGTACAAGCTGTTTTGTTAAAAAATATTCTTCAAAAAAAGCTGAAAAAATTAGCCAAACACAGCTGAAGATAATTTTCATCTTTTTTTTTAATGAAAAATATTAGCTAGAATGAAAATTTTGTACAAGAAAACATTTGTTTTTGTCAAAAATTAATTCCCTTTAATAAATAGTTCTACCTTATTTCTTAAAAGATATAAACAATTTAAAATCAAGCTGTAAAGGAAAATTAAGCACACTGCAAACAGGTTACTTGAATACTAAATTGCTCTTCATATCGCATTATTTGAAGCTGCTTTGAAAAGGATTAGCAGCTCCTCACATCTTACAGACTGCAGAATCAATTGAGTCACTTAGGAAGAAGAGGCATTTCCATATCCCAGCTTTAAACCAATGTTCAGATTCCACTTCCCTGAGTACATTAAAAATGTACAGACAGATAGGTAAGCAGATAACAGCAGGTGAACTTCTGGCCCCATTACAGTCAATGGGAGGTCTGTCATAATATCAAAGGCGCCAGGATTTCACCCTCTAACTCTTCTTTCTCATCCATCAGAAAAGCACTTTCACCCACCAAACTTAATGACAAAGCAACTAAAAGTTTTGAACAATTTTGAAGTCCCCACTGCAAACTTAGATTTCACATTTGTCTGAGAGGCATTGGCAGCTTTCAAAGTGTGGATTATCAGTCAGCCTCCTGCAGTTGACAAAGCAAATCAGAGCAAGTAAATTTGAATGTGTGAATAAAATACATGTTAAAAAAATGTAGTAACAACTAGTAAGATGCCAAGAAAATTTCTGTATTTAAATTAGACATCTGTGCCCTATTTTTAAATATTCATCATTGTAAGTGATTCAGCATGTTCCCTACTCCTGTCAGAGTACACATATTTTAAAAACCTTTTAACTTTAACACCTTCATTGCCATATGAATCCATTACTAGAAAATTTTCTGCCCTTAAACTTATTCACATCTACAGATTTCAGCATAAGCTCAACTGAGTCAACACAAACTGCAAAGAATACTTGCTCTTCAGAGCTTGTGTAACAAAATAAACACTGCTATTAAAATGAAATATAAAAACTACATTGTTCAGACATACAACCAAGTAATGTTTACAGATTGGCTGTTCTTAACCATATATTTCTGATTCATAGCCATTGCCTACAATGGGAGCACAATTGGGTTGGACAAAAAGAGAAAATCATTCCTGAAGAAGGTAGGAAAAAAAACCCCGCCAAAACTAGCAGAGTATCCTGAAAACACAGAGATGATAGGAGAAAAAATGTGACCCGTTTATTTCACAGAACTTGTAGTGAGGTACACTTAAAATAAATGGATAGGTGGGTAAAACTCTGGATGACATTCATTGTCCTGATTTGTGTGAGAGGTTACATGAGGTGATAACAATGGTTCTTTCTGGCCTTGCAATCCATTAAATTATGTGTTATCTGAAATGAAGGGGAGAACAAAATGACTGTATTACAATAAGTTAGATGAATATCCCAACCCAAAACCTAACCCAAAGTTGACACACATCACAGTGCAAGATCCAAATGCCTGTGGGTTAATTAAGCTGGCTGTCAAAGAGTGATGAAATTATTTGGGATATGGGACAAATTACATCCAGTACTTTCAAAGTTCATGAAAAGCCAATAAAGCATGGAACTAAATTTGATTTAAAAATGGTTAGGCTTGGTGCACAGAAAAAGGCATAATCACAAGTTATACTTGTGCCTGAAAATGGACTAGTCAGGAAATTAGCAAGAACTCCACTCATGAAGCCACAATAGCAGAAAATATCTGTTGTCAACGAGAGCTGGTTGCAAGACTGTAAACAATGGAACATATTGGGGAAATATGGGAGGATGCACCTGCCAAAGAAAGATCAGCAAACACACTTTATGAATGTGTCACAAGTGTCTAGCAAGGAATCTGCACATTCTATTGACAATACGCTTTAGATATATCACATACTAATAGGTCTGAAACATTAGCTTCTGGTAAAATAGCAAGTTGTTATGATATTTCTCACCATCTAGAACTGACAAAGTTCTGCATTGAACCTCAAGGTGTGGTAGACAAAGACACCAGGAAGCATCTATCCACTGAGTTAAACTTTTGTTCTGAAAGACTGTGAGGAGAAAGTGAAAATTAAAATATTAAGACAAGAGAGATACATACTCCAACACACAGATTTCACTACAAAACTCTCATTAAACACACCAGTGAATTTATGGATTTGTTTTTTGTTGATTTGAAGAAGGTCATCAGTGTTTGCTTTGTATGCATTTTGGGAAAAATACCCAAATGTTTGTATTTAGTCTCCTCTTCTTAGATTCACTTAGTTGTCTTGCAAATAGCTAATGTTTATCTCCCTGAAGATTCCTAGAGTTTGCTTAAATCACTGAACATAGGCAATTAAAGAGGGTAATTGTACTGCTGAAAACAATAATTAGACTTTTCCTTGTTCCTTTGTTTTTTCTAGTTTGGGTGCTTTCATTGTTTTATCAGAGGTAAAAGTCAGAGCAGTCTGGCTGTGAATTGTAAGAAAATGTTTTAATGTCGACCCAATAAGACATATTCTTTTTTACCAGCTTCTTGATTTGAATAGAAGTTGTATGGTTTCCATATCTCATCATTAAAGTCTCATAATTTATATAGGAAAAAAAAAAGAAACTATCACAAGGTTCTCAACAATTTGACAATGAACATGATTAACTTTGGTCAGTATGTGAAATACTTAAGAAAATGGTGCCAGGAGCAGGGCAGGGAAAGATAAAGTGCTCCATGAGTTATAGCTTTAGCACTTAACGTGTATATCACAAGTCACAGAGCAGACATGCTGAGTAAAAACATTTTTTAACACCAGCTAAAAGAGACAAAGAGACTATTGCTCTACAAATGAGCCTACCTTGAAATAATATTCTCTGCAAATAAATATTTTAAAACTGTATGTTTCCTTGTGAAGCATAATTCATATTCAACCTTAAAGCAGAGTATTTTCCTTTTTGGAGCACTATCTTTCAGGATAGTCTTGAATTTTAGAAACAGATTGATAGAAACTACACTAGGTTATACAGATTAATTTACATTTATTGATGTTTACAGAAGTTTAAACATGTCTATCCATAAGTATCTTAATTAAAGTGCCTAACCTGAAGCATGAATCCTTAAGGGATATATCTGTGGGGTGCGAATTTAGGAAACCAGAATGTCTTTCAAGACAATTAGAAACGTGGCAGTATCACAGATCATATGATTTTATAACCTATTTTTGTTGCTTTTGTGCTCAAAGGCCTTCCCATCAGAACTAGAACTCAGTTGGTCTAGTCTATAAAATAACACTTGAAAATAAAGAGTCATAATAAATAGCATAGACTCAAAAGAGTTTATGAGTAATAGGAATGATGAGTGTATCTCCTTGGTTTTATCTCTCCTTTTCTTATAGTGTATGTTTTATTTATTTTTTCATGTTAGAGATTGCTGGTTCAGCATCTCTTTTCCATGTATCTCTATACAGCTGTTTGCAGTTACAAATAAATCCTTAGTCAACAATCAAACCCTATGTGAACTGATAAAAGTCTGTATTTTTTTCATCAATCCAGGAATTAATTTGGAGCAGTGATAGAAATGAATTGAAATAAGAATATGATTTCATTGCACTGCATAGTGAGAAAAGAGTTTAGTCTGATAGTTTAAAGTTGCAGATGGAAGACCTTGTGAAAGACTGATATCGAGATATTGGGAAAAGTCTGAGCTAATTATCCTCACACTGCAAATCTCAAATGTACCATTTCTAGATTCACTCCATCATTTGTTTGTTTTTCTGATATTCTACTTCCCATTTAGCAGCTCTATGTAAATCTCAGGATGAACTTGCCAATTAAGTAAAAAGACATCAACTTGTACTGTTTGCAGGAGAAAATTTTCACTGGACTGACTTAGAGGCACGCAGCTGAGAAAAAATTCTTTTCAAAGTCTAATTACTTTAGAAACACTCATTTCAATACTCATAAAGAAGAGAACTTCTTTGTGGTGAAGTAGACACTGAAAAAATGGAAAAATGTATCTTTTGTCAAGCTGATCTCATTTTCCTTATGCAGAATTATAGAGATGTATACTTTAAAACTTGCCTATACTGAAATCCTGCCTATAAACAGTTTGTACCTCTAAACAGTCCTTTCTTTTTAACTTTGCAAGCACTTTGTTAAACAAGAGTTTTACGTTCCAAACACTCCAGCTTTTAAATTTGTGTCTGAAAAGTTCATCTAAAGTCCAGGCACAGTCTCAATGCCCATTGAATAGGCTGGATCCAAGCTCCTGGAAGGTGACGGGCACAAGCGTGACAGACAGCCCTTGTTAATTTGCTCTTGAACCCCCCATTTCCTTCTTCTTTCAAATGCTTCAGCAGTCTCACATCATCTTTATGTCTGTTCATCTGACAACCCGAGAAGTTTAGTGAACCTCCAAAGTGCAGTAGAAAGATTTTTGAGCAGTTACATTTCAAACTTGATTTACAGATAATTCCCCAAGTCTTATAACCACATGATTAAAACCACTCTTTGAGAATGAAGCTTAAAGAAACATCATTTTTTTTCCAAGCTAGGCAAGGATCTGCCATTCATAGTAACACTACCAAGCACACATTATTGAAACAGTGAGAGTGTAAACCTCACTGTGAAAGTCTCTGATTCTCTTTGCTCACGGTAAGATCGCTGATTAAATACATAAAGGCTTGTTTTAGACAAATCTTCAAAAATTTAGAACACATTCAATGGACAATAGAAGAATGGACTGTCACAGCAGCCTTCCCTAGTTCACCCATGGAGAACTTGCAACCAAGTCTTCCTTTTTCTTATTCTCAATGCCAAAAATATCAGTTACACTCATAGCATTCACACAGCTTTAAACATCTTGACACAACAGGGTATTCTGATATTTTCTTCCATTATAAATAAAATTATCTTCACAGCAAAACAGTGTAAACTTTAAAAATCCATCTTACACCTGCTCATCTTTATCATGCTAGCATTGAATTAGAAGGTGAAAACACGGCTAACAGAGTGTGCTAGGGAATATCCACAGTTATTGTGGTTGGACTTACTCTTGTCCATAATATTTTGAAGTTGGTTTCAAGCCTCTTTCCTTTTCTTCCTCCACTTTTTTTTTCCTGAGATGACCAAAGGAACTCAGGTGAATGTGTATTAATGCACCCCACTCCATCTGTCTCCTTTTAATTAAATCAGGAGCTCTGGAGCAGGGGAAGAGCAGCATGCTGCAGACTGCAGCCTGAGGAACAAAAGAAGTGACTTATGCAGTATGGAGGCAGCCTAATGGGCGAAAGCATTCCTGCATGTAGCAATCTGTGCTCCCTACAATGTTGCTCATCATTCTGTCTAACTTCAATAATATTCTTAGCATGAAATGTCTAAGATTAATGAGGCATTTATTCTCCGATAAGAAGCTATCATAAAGAATACATTTTCCATCAACATTTTTGCAGTTAAATTAATATTACCGACGTTTTGCAAATACAGGATTCAGCAGTGGTTTACAGCAGATGAAGTGAAGCTAGTCCATTGAGCAGGTTTATATCTTGGGGTGGGTCATTTCTCTGTTGATGAGCACACAATGCTGCTAGTGAGCACACCCTCGAATCTCAAATTGCTGCCCCAGGCATCTATTGCTTGGAGCTGATAGAGGTTGGATACAGGCCTGGGTATATCCATGGCCTGATCCAGTGTAGTTGGAGTTTCTTAATGTTAAATGGGTAAAGGACCTCTAATATTTGTCATCTTTATCTTGCTATGTGGTTGATCTTGAACAGAAGCCCCTGAGCCCGTTTTGCCTGACTTTCCATTGTGGAGGTAGCAAAAAAATCCTCTAAGGGCAATCCTCTAAGAATCCACTACAGTTAAAGCTCAAGAACTGACATGGCAAATGTTGGCCACTTTCTTTGTAAGTTGTTAAGTATCATAATCTGAGCTGCATGTTTAAAATAAGAGTAAGTGATGCGTCTTCCAAGGCAAATTACCCATATCGGCTCTTGGCTGCATTTTTTTTGCATAATCACTTTTTCACAAGCTGTTTCAGAAGCAGTAGGTAGCTAAGATAGATTGGTCAGAACTTAATATATACTTCTCAGCTGAACATCAAAGGACCAAAAAAGAGGGAGTCAGTCTCTGAATGAATTGATGAAACTGATCCACTTCTGATTTGGTCATCCTCGAGAGTGTCTGCTACCAAAATCCTAAATTCTGCTTGCTACTTCCAACAGATGTCCTGTGAAAATCCTGGAACTGACTTCATTGACTCCACCTCCATTAAAACTATTTCTGTTTAAAGGATTCCTTGATTTCAAGTACAAGTGGATTTACTTTTTTTTCTGTTGGATATTCCCTTATTCCCTGATAATATATTTTCTTCTTTCTACTCTAGTAAGTAGGTAAGTTATCCCCACCAGAAATGAAAGATTGCAAGTAATAGCAATAGGAAAAAATAGTAGATGGCCAGACAAACAAATCACTCTTTTTTCTTGATTGGAACAGACAAGTGTATCCAAGAGACAGTAGAGAGATATCTGTGGCAGAGCAGTGTGAAGCATATCTTCAGTCGTGTATTTATTCCAGATGATCTAAAGCCATTGAATATATCATTCCCTTAGAACATTTGTAGGCATGTTAGTTTTGTACCATGATATATGATAATCTGCTTTTTATGGGAAATACATTTTGAATGATTTCAAGGTCAGCAACTCATCCCTTATTCACGCCTTGCTGGGTTTGGATGTATCAAACACTCACACTTAGGAACATATCCATAGTGAAAACTCTAACATCATTCTTTTCTAGCACACACCAGCAATGTCACAGAAAGGCAATGAACTTCTAAATCTGCGTTAAAAGTATTAAGTTTTTATTTAACCTAAGGCAAATTTCATGTCTGCAATTCATTGTGTTAATTGTCAACAGAAAAATGTCTCTTGGGCCAACAAATTTAGAGCATTGTTGTTTATCAGTGTAGTTCAATACCTTTTCTTAAAATGTCAATTCTAACTAAGCATAGCTTTCAGGAAATCTAAACTTTCTTCTACTGTGCATCAGCTCTCTTTCATCAAACACACCTTTCCTTTAGAGTCCCCTACACAAACTTAATTAAAAATACACTTGGAGCCATTTTGCTTGTCAGAGGAAAATATTTAATAAATAAAAGAAAGGTAGTTTATGAACTATATAGGCAAAGATAAAGCTTCAAATCAAGTGGAATTAAGCACAATCTCAGAAAAAAGCAGTCAAAACACACACGCAGAACAAGAATACTACCACACAACAAGAACCATATTTTTTATGCCTGTCTCATTTTTCATGTCAGACATGCCTTAGAGAACTCAAACATTTAGGCATTCTCTCCAAGTTGTATTCTTTGACAGTTTTAGGTACTATCAGAAGCCAAAAATTATATTTCTTTTCATCTTAAATTTGGAAGCTGATAGTTTTATTAATCAAGATGTCTCATTTTTGAGTTAGGATCTAGTTAACATAAATTGTGCACCTTTATGTTATTGTATTTACATACAGATGGACGGGGGAATGAAGCAGAGACACACCTGACTAGGATCACACAGGTGATATGCAATAGAGACTCAAACCAGATCCATTCCCCTTCATTCTCAGGCTACAATCACAGGACCAGCACTCCATCCTTTTGTGCTGTTTGATACAGCCTCTTCTGTTAGATTCAGATCCTAATCCATCTCCTGATGCAATAGGAGATTAACTAATTTTAGAAAAAGACTGAAACAATTTTTTTGCTTAATATTTTGCATTATCATCAACAATTCTGACAGAATCAATAATGTGCATTTCCAATTTATGGTGTGGATGCTCCAGTGATTACTATTGGCATATCCCTCTGGAAAACTGTCTTTACAAAAATGCAAGAACAAAGACACTTTCAAAGCCTGAATATCTAGAGCACATTTAAAGGAAGAAATGAGCTATAAGCAAAGTCTTTGCTTTCCCTGTGGAATTTTCAAGTACTTGCATTTGATGAGGCGAAATCAAGTGAGACTGTTTCAGCGATAAAAACAAACATTTACAGATTGACATTTACACAGTCACCAATTTATAAAACGCTACTCTCATTGTGATTTGTCATGTCTCACTCACACCACCCATCCCTTTAAAACAGAGAACTGTGGTGATGAGGATCAAAGGTTCGCTTCAAGGTGAAATTATCTTTTGCAGAGATAATAAAATTAAACCAGCCAGAAGGAAAAATTATCATATTTTTAAAAATAATTGTGTGGGTTTTTTTTTTTTTTGGAAGGCCAAAAAAAAGACTGAAAGCAGCAAAGCAGAAATCTATTCTGAAGAAAATCTTTAACAGATTAATAATCTATCAAATGAAACAATTCTTTGTCTAAGTCTTTCAGCAACTTCTCTGTTATATTGGTTTCATGTGGACAAATAATTCAGAGCTAAAAGGGCACCTTATGTCTTTTCCCACACCCAGACATGTAGAAGCAGAACAGTGGATGTGGCAGCAATCACAGGAAACGACTGGTCAGCAGAAAATCGCACAAGAGTGTTTAGTCACATTATAAGACAGCTCATTAACAGAGGACAAAGCAGGACTGATGCTGCTGCAAATACAAGGTCACCGTTTGCATGGAACCAAGAGCACATTCCCAGACTCTGTCCCTCCTGTCCACTGAAGGAAAGACATTCTGCACAGCCTTGAGTTTACATTTTGGTACAGTGGTCTGGAGTCTAAAAGTCTGCCCTAAAAGTCCAAATTCTTCCACTTACCGCAAAAAAAAAAAGATGAAGTTTATTCTGCAGTCTAAACAAACAGCATGTAATGTGCTTGGATGCTAGAAGACCAAGTGCATACATTTCTACTGCTTGAATTTACTGGGAATTTGTCACTGAGTATCATTTAATGCACAATATTCTGAGTGAGAAGGGTATTTAAATTTCATTATAGCAGAATACAGTATCTTTATATATACATATACAGAATATGTATACATATTTTTAGTGAATGAGATGCAGCCTATATCTTCCTCTCTTAATGCAACTTAATCAAAGATATCTGGGTGACAGAATTCTCAAGACCCGACCTTGTGAATGAGGCAGGACCATGAAAAAGTAGTTTGAAATTCTAAAACACACAATTAGCAAAGACATTACTAAATTCAGATAATGCAAAATAGACTAAAAGACTAAATGAGAATGAAAATTCCTGGAGTGAAAAGCATCTTTCAGGTTTAAATATTGTTTTACCTTTCATTCAATCTTTGCTTTCAATATAAAATCTGTTCTGACGACACTATTGCAAACATCACTCATCCTTTCAGCCCTCACCATTAGGCACTTTTCCAGTTAATTAGGGGAAACTTTCATGGCAGAGCAGGAGAAAAAACTCAGATTGAGTTGGACTACTCAGGACATAGTCTGAGCAAGTAAACACACCAAGCAGCAAGTGGCAGGGCCAATCATATACAAGGAAAATTCACTATTAGCTGGTCACAGCTGTTGATTACTTTCACCAAAAAAAGGTTCATACCCACAGTTCTGAACTCAAATGGATTAATAAGCATTTGCCAGATACCTGAAGCTTTTGAATATATTAATTATATATTTTATTTTTCTTCTTTTTTGTACGCTTTATTGATTTCCCTACTCGACCTTCTCCTCCCCGGCAGATGCTAGAAATAATGATATTAAAATTGATCTGGTATGTTCAAGGCAGACATTAGCCATGAAATCCAGTTTTAATAGAAGGTCTATACAATACTAACCACATGGATCTTAGTCCATGTCAGTCCCACATTTTGAACGAGATTTGAGAGAGATGATGAAGCGCAGGGTTAGGCACATGAGAGTGCAGTGCTGGCTCTTATGTTAATGGACTCAAAGGCTCCAAGTCACAAAAGAATCAATAAGGATAAGGCACCTTAAAAATATATATTCGAAGCTGTGCTTGAGCCAAAAAGTTTTCTGATTAATAAGAGAGAGGCAGCGAAGTATACGAAAAGGAAAAGACTTTCTTTGCCTTCTATCACCTTAAAAATGAACAACATATATTCCCATAAAATACAGTAATTGGTGCCTTTCCGGATCCTGAGTTTCTCAATTCTCACAGTAGCAGAGGGAGAGTGAGTGACTGTCTCGTAGATATCTTAGGAAGCCAGGCAAGCTTATGGGGCAGAGTAGAAAAGGAGTTTTGCTCCAATGATCTCTGCTATGTCCTTCCATTCAATACTAAATAAGTGTCAGGCAATTAGAAATGGAACAGCGGATGCGTAAATGATACTGCCTTCCCAATAAATTGCTAATACCTGGATAGTGCTGCATGACTGGAAACATACTGTTACAATAACTGCAGCACCAATTTTTACTTCTGAATAATAGACAATATGAAGAAGATCAATGTAGCATTAGAGCCATGAAACAAACAATCCACCATATGATTCTTTTCCTGTCTGATTTCTTATTTTCTTCCTTCCCAAATTGAGACATACTAAATCTAGGCTTTGCAAGACTAACATGCTTTTTCTTTCTCCTTCTTGGCAGAATAATGTTATCGTGTGCATGGTGGTCTCTGGGCAATATTTAATGACTGCTAAAGCATGACATAAAGTTCATGTTTGTTCTTGCAAGGTAAAAATCAACCTCATTTGTAGTGGGCACCTGAAGTTCATTATTTCAGAATAACGAGAAACGTGTAAAAGTAGTTAAATGGGGAATTTTTTTTTTTAATACTATTGACACATAAAGCTTTTGTTATAACAATCTGGTCAGAAAAAAGGGACATCCACAAGGCACATATCCACACTTATTTGCATTATTTATTTCACTTGCTTCATGTACCATCTTTTACCATCTGTCACATGGAAGATGGCTTTCAAAGAAATTCTGAAATACTAATGGAATTCCCTGAGCATCATCATTCAGCACAGGTGGCATTTTTAGCTCCAAAACTAATTAAAATGCATGTTTCAAAGAAGTTCAGTGTTTAATTCAAGCGGAGAGGATACACAAGACATCTCTTCAGTGTTTCAGAGGTCACAGCATGAGACTGATTTGGCAAACTTCATCTAAAATAACCCAATACTTAAGGGAGTTTTACAAAGAAATGCATTACATGTTGATTTCATGGTTAGCAAATCTTAAAGCAGCTGTAACTATATGGTGGATTCAGCTGCTTTTTGTAAAACGGTAAATGAAGGTGAAGAAGAGAAATCTTTACTTTTTCCTATCTATTATTACTTCTGCAATGAAAATGCAAGTGGAGTACTCAGATCTAACCACTAATTACCAACCAGAGTCATATTTTGCATTGATCTGCACTGGGTTGCAGTTCAGCACTCAGCCGTCTGCAATTGATAGCTGTATTTTGCTAGAATAAATACATGGAGTGGAAGGAGAGAAAAGTAATGAACAAAAGACAGAGCAATCAGTTGTGTGAGGCACCTCTCACATCACCCTTCCATACATTTCATTGGGTGCTGCTACAATCTTGCTCTTCAGAAAGAGAAAGTGGAGCCCGAACAGACCCTGAGCCCCTTAAGAGGGGCCAGGAACAAAAGGCTGGGCATCTTCAGGTTTGAAAACCTTTACTAAGTGTCACCTGCTGCAGTCACAGCCCTTCTTCACTGCTCAAGTGGCAAGAAATTCAGAAAAGAAAAATAACTCTTGCATCAGTGGCACTTCATCAGGTTATTCACACCCTTTCTAATGGGTGTAAATTGGGATGCATGAGCAAAATATGTCGCTTTGAAGTAAATGAGAAACACCTGTACAGTAATTCTGGTTCTGTGTGAACTGTTTAAAATACCCTTAAATAAAGATGATAAAAAGATTTTCCTTTGTGTTGTTTTTCCCTGAGCTGGTGTCATTGTGAAAGTACTTTGTATGATTTTAAGGACAAACAAAGTGATTAAAAAGCTCTTTCAATTTTCCCTTTTATTGATGGTATTTTAACTGATGCTTTGAAGAGGTATGAAACTGGGCCCAGTAGGTGTTAGGAAGGTTTATTATAACCTGACAGAAATCTGTCTAATCCTGGGGCTTTACTAGCTCTAAGGGAATTGTCTTACTTATTTCCATTAAATCATTAACTGATTGTAATGTAACTTTTGAGCGTATGACAGCCTTGGAAATAATAAAAGTAACAATAAAAAAATGGAAGCAAAAGTCTAACAGCTTTTGTCTTATACTGGATCTGTGGATGCCTGGAGTGCTCTATGGCATCCTTTACAATCAGTGATGGGAATGTTATTGTTATCCTGTTGAGCAGATACAGGCAAAGAGATTCTACTCCATTTTTTTTCCATTGCATTAACCTGAATGTTCACATGCAGTTTTCAAAGAATCAGGCTAGTATGCAGAAAATAACCATAATCTATTTATTTATGAGATATAGGATAAATTCTAACGATAGATATTCAATTCCTACCTCTTCCACAGACATTCTGGCTAAACAAAGGTGACTACACCTGCTCTATTTGACTAAACTTTCATTATGATCTGTAGGAATCTACGCAATAGTGTCAATGAGGCCTTGGGAACAATTCATCTCACACTGAAACAGACATTTATTTACACCTCCTGAGATGAATTACACCCTGTATTCCATTAATCCTATTGACTATATCTCCTTTCCTCATAACAGAAACGTAGAAAATTATCCCTGATTTAGACATCCACCTGTAAGTAATGTAAATCTCACCTTAAATAAATAATTCATGTCCCAGTTCAATCAAGTCTCAAGGTGTGCTTCACCTTTAGGGGATATCACTGATTTCATTTTGCTCCAGAAAGGAAGAAAAACCAGTGCTAAGGTTGGATATAGACGCTTAATATTCACCATAGTCTGCTTCTGAAGAGAAATCTTCCTGTGCTAGAGACTACAACAACATATAGAACAAAAGAGGCTGATGTCATGTGCCAGTCTGAATGCCACCACGGTACAAATAATTTGTCTCGCGTATACTGGGAGGGAAAACAGGCCCGTGTAAAGCAGTGAGGGATGGAGGAAGAGATGTGACTTGAAAACAGCAAGTCATGACCAGAAAAAAAACATGAGGAAGGTATTGGTTCATTTCAAAGTCTCTCTTGTGCTGGAGAGGGGGAATGACATTGTACTGGAACTCTGTGCTGATGAATGAAGCTCAGCCTGTGTAGCCAAGTTTCCTTCCAGCAAGAGAAGCATGTTATGTATTATTATATTATGTTGCAATAAAAGGGTGTGGTAGTATAACTATATTACAGATATAAATATAAATATAACAGAAAAAGTGCAAAAAGGCTAAGCAAAAACACTAGGAGAAATATGTGATGGAACAAAGGAGTATGAAACCAGACACAAATATAGAGAAATTCATCACACTATAAAAAGAACCAAGAGACATTTAAACGAGGTAAGAAAAAGCATCAATTGTGTAAGTAACGAAGGGTGAAAGAATACACTGCAAGCCAAACAATATCCTTGGAAGGAGCACAGAAAATCTGTAAGTTTGGAATGGTTCTCATAAATCTGAAAATCTAATATCAGATGAGAAGGACAAGGTACAGTGAATTGTGTGTAAGAGCTGGACAGAATATTAGGAGGATAATAACAAGGAAGAGTATCTGAAAGGATGACATTAGATTGAAAAAGCTGTTGTCTTTTAATTAAAATGCCAAAATGTATCTACATAAACTCTGTTAGCAGATAGAAGCAAAAAGAGATGATTCAGAGTTTTCAGGAAATTTGTATTAATTTCTGTCCTAAAACCCAGCCAGCAATGCTGAAGATTCTGAACAATGCTAAACTCTCTGCACAGTGAATCAGGTGTGCAAAATATTGAATCTGCAACATGGAGGAGCAAGGAGTCAGTTCATTTCCTGTTAAGGGACATAAATAAAACAATCCTCAGCTACAGCGGAAGAGTAAATAATATTAAATAAGAAGCTCAAGCTTGAGATAAAGCTCTAACAACCAGAGAACATATCAAGGTCTCAGGAAATCTCTAAGAATCAGAATGCTTGTCTGAAACTTCTTGAAGATTCAAATTTTCTTTGGGTGCAACTGTGGATAATACCTATAAAATTAAAAATCTCATTTACGTTACCTAGAAAAAAAAAATCCTTCTAAACTCTTAAAACTATTTTAAGCACAGAAGGCTTTTTTAGGAATTGAAATGTGTTTGTTCATCTGTCAGTGTTTTCAGCAAGTAAACATGATGTCAATTAGCGTTGCTAATGTGAAATCATTACCAGTTCCTGGGTGGGAGAAAGAGTTCATCAGCTCAAACATACATTGTGTGTGTTGCAATATATCCTGCTGTTGGGTAAGAAAAATCTTGGATGTTTAACTAATTAGTATTTATTTGGAATACTCTGCTCCCAGGGTCTGAAGCCTTGAGTAGAAATTTTCTAGTGGCAGACCAACTAGCCCAATAGACGAGTTAAGAGACAATTTTACTGGAACCTGAACAAATGTAGAATAGAAAAGCCTTTGAGAAAAAAAAATTAAAATTTGATGTTATTAAACCCACAATTTTCCAGTGAAACTCAGTATAACTGTTAGGGAAAAAAAGTTAACCCCTTTATACCGAAAATTCACTCTACTTCTAATGAAACATTAGCGTAGTCTCTGATGTCTGCTGTCTGAAGCTAATCCATGCACCAAAAGGGAGGCTGGGGCTCACAATGAAAAAAATCTCCAGTTTCTGTTCCATGTGCAATAAAAGCAGAGTACAAGAAATAAGAGGAAATATTGGTGGGTTTGAAATCATCTTTTTGATGTTTTATATCAACATCAGAAAACAAAATAAAGAAACCGCCATTCTAATTAGTATAAGTCTAAAATTTCAGAGATGGCATGTTAAAGTTAGTAACTGGTTATAAAATGCCAGAGGCCCATAGCAGCTGATGTCATTCTGCTGGATGGAAAGGAATATTGTAGTGCCCTATAAAGTCATGAGTGGGCTGGACTGAGTGAAAATGTTGACTTCCACTGTCTAGTGAGGTGCAGTCATCTGGGCCCAGTGTGAGCCAGGTTTACAGCAAGCAGGAGAAGTTTGTTCCTCACACAGATGAGGGACTTGTGGAATTCCTCATCGTAGGATGCTGTGCATGTAAAAATTCATAGGTAATCTAGGGCAGGAGCAATAAATACCCAGACAAAAAGATCCACTGTAGTTGCCAAACATATAAAGTACAGTGGGCTCAGGTCATCCACTAAGCAGAAAACAGTCAGAGTGAGTGAGTGCTCACAAGTATTACACACAGCCTATGTTTCCCTGGACATCTATTACAGACACTGAAGTCGAGTGACTGGGTTAGACGTACCTGGTGAAGCATTAACTCAATTCTTACACACTTACTGTATTCCCTTTTCTGCAGTTCACTGTAACTGGATCTATAATTTCAGGACATTCAACAAATGTTACCTTAAAGTCAGATCCGGGTCTGCTGCACTTCAGGCCCTGGGTGAAGTCCTGCCAACTGTTCTGTTTTGTTTCATCCACCCAACCTGCCTTCCAAAAGTTGCCATCCCTAGAGCAGCTATAGCAAAACCCATAATAAAGCAACTTCTGCACTTTAAAATGTAAAATTAAATCAGTGTATATTTAATTGATTGCCAGGCTGTATGTAAACCTGTAAACTGCCGTTGTTCAGATACTGTTTCACCTTCTGATCAACCAGTCTTTCCATGGACACAGGGCAGAAATCCAGGTCAGTAACTTCTTAAACCAACGGATATCATAATTATGTATGTTTGAGTCAACACAGAAAAGAGTGTGGTATTTATAATAACAGTAATTGAAGCAAAGTTTCAATTCTATTTGGTATATCATAGTGTATTCTTACTGACAGAATTTCTATGAAGCTGTTAGAAGGCAACAATATTATATTCTTCCTGGATAGAATTCTATATGCTGGGCAGGCATGTTGATACAGTATCAATATTGGTGGTGGATGTACCATCACCAGTCACCAGTTTGTTCTCTAGCCGAGACTTCAGATCAGTGTGCTACCTCATGAGAAAACCTATGTGGCTGCCTGATTTCAACTCTGTTGCTCATGCTCAGGGTGTTGCCTTTCTCTGCTGTGTATGGTCATCCCATCTTCCAGTTTTTGTATGCCTCCAGCGGTTCTTTCAGCTTGTTCTTTAGAGAAAGTCCCTTATATTCTGCTTAACTTCCTCTGGGAACTTTTGTAACCTTCAAGTGTTGTTCCTGTTTATTCCCCCCCTTCCAATTCCCAACCTCTGCAAGATACTCCTAAGGAACAGCTGTGTCTGGATGGGACACCTATCTCAGCACCACTATCTAGTCCCATTTGATGCCAAATCCATGACAGCACTCACTGAACAGTTCAAGCTAAGCATGATTAAAGTAATTCATTGCTGAAGACATGTCACTAATATTCCTTTTCAAATCTATGGACAGAACTGCCATTCTGCCAATTACTTGAACTTATGATTTTTCCTATTTGATTTCTTAAATCCAAGATATCCCTAATTTTCTCCCATTCCTTCTGCCTGCAACATTCATCTTTATCTGCCTATGTACACAGAAAAAGCCCTGGTCCTGCTTGCTGAGCATCCTGCTTACTGAGTACACAACAAAAATATCCCTGCTCTGTTATAAAATGCTGCTGTGTATGTGCATTTCCCTATCCTTTGATCATTGCTGCTCTGTTTACAGTTTGCTAGTGACTTCTCTTCACTATCAAATTTATGTTATTTGTTTTATGTTCATAACCTAATCCCACTTTATCTCTCCTTCAGAAACCAGAGATTGTCTCCTGCTTCTAATCAGCTACTGATAATACCCTTCATCACCCACTTGATTCATTCTCAAGCAGTTACTTTCATGTTGTTCACGCTTGGAAGAAACACTCCAAAGTAACATCATTGCTTTTCTTCAAGTCCCATCTCCAAATCTGTCTTTTGACATTATGCTTATAAAAATACTTGGTGTAAATAAGCTGAAAATAATACTAAGATTGTTGTCTATTGGTATTGTTTTGTTTCCTTTTCTTCCTGAGCTTTTGTTTATCTTTATGTTGTTTCTTGTCTCCTGCATACAGTACATGTGTTTTTATGCAGCATACTTTTCAATGGTGTTTCTAGACCACTTCATAAATTGAATTCAGTCTTTTGGTTTCTGGGTCCTACTTTAATATGAACACAAATGCAGTAAGATTAAAAACCTAAGGCTTCTCTTATTTTTTTAATTTTTCTCTTTAAAACATGCACAGAGCTGTACTGGGCGCTCCATTTTCACAGCAATTGAGTGACTAGAATGTGTTATATGCTTTTCTTCCCAGCACTGTTTTTGTCACAACTACCGTAGAGCAAATTGAAGCATAAAGAGATGAAGGATAACATTCAGAGCATCTGTTTTCCAACTTTGGACAGCACGTAGGTGGAATGTAAGCAGTTAGGTTTATGGAGAGCAAATTCATAAACCTACTCTGCAGTACATAATGTTCTGTCAGCATCTTTATTCTGGACCACAAAAATTTACAGATGCCCACGCACTCACTTTCTGGACTGAAGAACTAGGCACTAAGCACTAACAAAACATGGAATTCCTTGAGAGACACTTTAAGAACCTCATGCACATTAAGTGTATTTCCATCCCCAGGGTTCCCCAAGCTGTTTGTTATACTTCTATTTTAATGCTTTGAAAAGCAAACAGCACAACTGTATTGTATTGTTCCCACACCGCAGTATTGGCCAAGGAGTTGTAGCAGGCAAGACCTGCAGCACTGCATAACAATCCAGGAGCTACATAAGGGTGCTCAAATATGAATACCCTGCTTTCCAGAAGTACACTCCTGAGCTACTGAGGGTAGTTCAAGGAAACAAAAGAAGACAAGAGGTTTGAAGGTGGGCAGCCCTGCATCTGGGGGCACAGAATCCCAGGAACAGGATCTATCTCCATATAGCGCAAGTTCCCTTCTTTTTATATCGGAAGAAGGTACCTTTAAAATGAACTCAGAATTCTACAACCTCTATTTGAATTAACTCAGGAAAAAATGTAATATGCAGACAAAATTTTGAAGGTTTATTAACTTCCAGAAATCATGAACTAAAGTCTTTGTCTCATTTTATATTCCTTTTCCTCTCAAGTTTCATTGCGATGCCTCTGCAGTGAAAAGCTGTATTTCTGTAAACAATATTGGGGTTGTGGCTGTTATCATTTCACACAAGACCCCTCTTGCAGAAAGAGCTTTGGAGAATATTGGACTATTTTTTTAAGCACCCTTGACAGTCTGCTGTGCTGAGTCGAAAGATTTCAAGGTACATTAACTTTAACAAAAGAGTGTCTGTGCCATAAGCCCCCATTTCGCTTCAAAATAACGATTGCTGTTTTAAAAACATATATATAACTTAACCCAACTCTTTTATTTATTATTATTATTTATTTAGAAGGTCCCTCAAGCAAATCCAGATAGAGGCTGATAGGATGGGATTTGCAGGACCAGGGACAGTTTCAATTTTGCTTTGAATTCAACATAATTGAGACTGTGGCATTTGAAAATGTGCAGTCTGCAGATTAGATCATGTAGTTTCCCACCCATTACTGACTCTTCTCCTTGCAGTGCATGATGTGCTCTGCCTCATACACACATTCTATTTCATTCTGCAGATAATCAAGGGCAGAATTTAGAACCTCAGGAAAAGGCTTTTTCACTGCACAGGAATTGCATCTTTAGTTTTTGCATACGAGAGGATTCTTCAATTTATTCCATGAAGCTCTGTTTTCTATGTTACTCTGGTATTCTTCTAAGTAAGTTTTCTCCTCGTGAAGAAGAAATTTCTATCACTGTGTTCGAAATTCATTACTCTGTTAAATCTGAAAAACATGTACGCTGGGTATGCTTAAAATCAGAAGGGAAATAACATCTCTTTTATTTCTTTTTGTGTGTGTGTGTGTTCTTTCATTAAATTGATACAGGTTTATTTGTTGGTATTAATAACTTCTTATCTCTTTTAACTTTACTGAAAACCAAGTTTTGGTCCTCCTTGCTCTGAATTTCATACAAAGTTATAATTTTGTGTACTGTTTTTGACTTCCTGGGGCTTCACATACGTGCAGTAATGAAGCTTCCATAGCCGTCTGTTGTAGCACAATAGTTTTCAGTTCTTTTAATTGAACAAGTGCACTTGGGTCTATGTCCAGAATGCTCCAATAAGAAAGACTTGCAACCCATGACCTTTCAGAATAATGATAAAAAAAAAAGGGTCTTTTCTCTAGCATTCCTCTATCCTCAGTTTGTCTTTGCTCCGTATCGTTGGATCGTAAGACATCATTCCAATTTTCCTGGAAATTGAACAGATGCTTACAGCAGTGTAAAGTGAGGGTAAAATGCCCCAAATAAAAATAGCAGTTTTGTACTCATTTTGCCTGGTTGAGCAAATATGATCATGATTGTCTGATAGCCCACAACACCGCCAGCATTCCTGCTCACATCAGCAGCACTCGCTACCTTATGATCAGCATGAAGTTTAAGTAGCTTGTGGCTACATCTATGCCATAAACAAAACATGCAAGCACTTATTTTCTGGCCCTGAGTTCAAACAGCCAGGTCTGTATACATTCAAAGTTTCTAAAATAAAGTTGGCACATTCAAACCACTTACTGAGAAATATCCTTTGTCTGTGCTAACTCCTGATCCATGACTGAAAATTTTGGAGAAGGTCTTAGTTGGCCAGACATTACACTAAAAACTTAGCAGTAGAGAGAATCAGATCCAAAACTCCGGCATGTTTTCTGGTATTTTTTATGAGTAAATTGAGTTTTTAAGTAGCTTGACTACTTAACTGCTACCTCTGTAATAAGATACTATTGTTTTCATTGGACAAAAATGACCTCTACAAAGTTTCAGTTACTTTTCAGTCTTTGGTTTCTTACATTTCATTTCATTGCTTTGATCTTCTTTAGAGTTGTTGTGGTCTCTTGATCTCTTGTTTGTGTCTTTTACCTAATAGTTTCCTTACTTAATTTATGCCTAATTGGTCAGAAAAGGCCTACAGAGGGTTACACACATCATGTGTTTAGCTAGTGGGTGATCTTAGGATATTCCTCTCAGGCTTTAAAAGTACCTTACTTAACCTTCTCTACAAACAAAAACATTTCCTTCCATGATTGATTTTATTTGTGCAGCTTAGTCCTCTCCCTAAATATTGACCCATGATATTTTCTTGTCCATTTCAAGTTTCCTGTGTACATTTCTCTAGTAAAAAAAAAAAAAAAAATAGAAACAGCAATAATCAATTAACGTTTACTATATTTCAAATTCTGCATTTGCTTTACCTTGTCTGAAATGAATTACAAAAGAGTTAAATAACAAAATAAGGTGAAATCCTTGCTGGTTGTGCTGGAATTATTTGTAAATAAATTGATCCTCAACCAGCTGTCTCTTGCCAGAAGGACACCCACCATTACTCACAGGGAAGAGGGGTACCATCATCTTGCACTTCATGAAGAGGTGGCACTTTGCAATACAAGTCTTGTAAATAGGGATGAAACTATAACATTTATCTTTTTGTCCCCCTGACCCTCTTAGCTCAAAAGTTCTAATGCAAACTGTAATTTCAGATCATATTGAAACTCAAATCTTCAGAAGCTCAGAAGCATACATATTCTAGTGCTTTACATTTACCTTAACAGTTATTTAAATGGTCTAATTCAAAAGAATGTACATAATCATGTTCAAAGCAGGCTAGCCAA
Organism: Edolisoma coerulescens; assembly: GCA_013397115.1. Lineage (NCBI taxonomy): Eukaryota > Metazoa > Chordata > Aves > Passeriformes > Campephagidae > Edolisoma > Edolisoma coerulescens. Next base: position 1,533,660 of record VWZW01006553.1, read on the forward strand.
ATTAGCCACAGAGCTTTGGTGTATGGCCACACACAGGTGAATTCTTGAGGCACAACTGTAAAATCAAGATGTGGAATTTAATTGTAGGTCAGGTAAGGTTTGGGACTCATATGGAGAAACATCCTCCACCTTTAGCTTAATGGTTGGACTTTATGATCTTAAACGTCTTTTTCAGCTGAAACAATTCTATGATTCTTTGTTCTATATTTCAATTTCCTGGCACAATAAATGCTTTTATCACGTTATTACATCCCAATTCTGTTTTCTCTTTTTTCCACCATTTTAGATAGACTTCCTTAAAGTCTATTGATACTTCTTCCTAAATACTTATGATGACAACTGTCATCCAGCAACAATTAAAGTAGAAGGTTCTACATTTGAAGTGGAAACTTTTACTTACATGCCCTTGAAAATAATGACTGTTATTTTGATCATTAATACCACGGGCCGTAAACATCACACAAATCATACATGCCATTATTGCTGCAAACAGCAGCTAAAATCCAAGACAAATGCCAATGAGTCAGACCTGGGCAAGGAATACTTGCTCAGAACCATGAAACTGATTTTTTTTTTTTTTTCTCAGAGATCTGTTCTCTAAATAACAACCTGATGTAGAAAGTGCTGAATTTGGGGGTGTTCAAAGAACAGATCCACATCTAAAGGCTTGTGGTTCAGGCTTGTGTCTAATTAAGAAGTGTCCTAAAGCGAACAAAGGGCCACACAGTAGGAAATGTATGCTTGCAGACATCAATTCACACCTGTTAATGATTAGTTTGCAGACACTACCAGATGTGCTATTTATCTGATGATCAGAGTAATTGAAATGAATTGCTCTGAATCAGTCATGTGAAATTGTCCCAGTTAAGTAGATGTGCTGTTTCTCCTCTGTTTTCTTATGGGAGAGATGGAGCTTATAATTTTCTTTAACACTGTTCTTTACCCTTTGCTTAGTGCTCCCACAAAGAGTTGGAGCTGCATGCCATAACCTCATCCAAAAAAACAAGGACAGACAATATGTCTGTTCAGAAACTTTTTAAGTCTGACCATGGGTAAGAGCTCACAGAGGCATTGGCTAGTAGTAAAAACAGGTCATGACTTTAGTCACAGATACAGAAATTTGCAGTTCAATGCTTTCAAGGTCAAAAAGTGAAACCCTACACACTGGAGGGTTGCAAATTTTCAGAACTCACTGCCAGAGGGACACAGTGGTAGTGGACAGTATCAATGTAGTTCCCAAACAGGAACAAGTGAAAAAAAAAAGTAATGTGAGTTCAAAGGGAGAGTACAAAGGGAATGGATGCAAACTGCAGCCAGGTTCATGTGGTTTTGCTCCTTTTGCCACTGTTGGAGACAGAGGCACAGCAGTGACCTGACCCAGACAGGCTTCTCTGTTCCCATGTTGTTCTCTTGATATGGCAAGTTACCCAGATTTCCTTCTTCCCAAAAGAACTACAATAGTACCAAAAACCTGATTTCTGAGAATTAGTCTGTGAAAGGAGAAATAAGCAAATAGGATGAAAGCCATTTTGACTTTTCTGTTGTCTACACCTACAAGACAGACTGATCATGAATTCAGCATGTGCTTCATGCTGTAAAAAGTCTATAAGCAGAAAGCAGGATGAAATGGCTGAAGTGTATGTATTATCCAGGCAAACATAAAAAGGATATCTCTAAACATAGTATAGTTACAGCGGCATAGGTTTAAATTCTTTGCTGCAGTGCTAGGTTTATTTTTATACGTTGCTTCAGGTCTGCTGATGCCTTTGATTTAGATGGTGGTAATTTTTCTACCTTTTGCCATTTGATAATTTTCCTACTATCCAAGAAATCTTTCATAGTTTGTCTGTGGCAGATTGAAGTTTCTTTATATCTCCAGCACAGCCTAAAAAGTACTGGTCCTAGCTTGCCAAGAGGAAAAAAAACAACCTAGGAAAAGTCTAATTGGAGAGATCAGAGAACTGAAACTAAGAATGGACCAGAAACAGAGGCATTAAAAGATTTTTAAACCATGGTTTCCTGGAGATTTTCTCAGGGCCTTTGTGTACATTGAAAGTTCTAGCTGCAGTTGTGATGGTAATAACTTCTAGTTCAGTTTCCTACAACTTCTTGCCAGAAATACTTGTCTGCTTCTATTTCTAGACTTACAATCCCACGTCTGCAATTGAGTTACCCTCAGGCTCATGACCCCACGTCTAACATGAGGTCAGAGCACTTCATTTGGGAAGGTCACCATTTCTATCTGAACAAGAACAGAGAAAGTTTGCTCTCAATTTTGGAGTATTTTTTTCCCAGAATACTGCACCTCCAGCACTATTTATATGTTACTTAATGATCTCCATTGTACTACTTGAAGCTGAAGCTCACGCAGCCTGTTTAAGCTGTTATGCAGGAAGACTATAGAGTTGGAAGAAGAGCAGAAATCTCCGAGATCCCCGTTCAGTGTGCTGTCCACTGGACCATGAGCAGTAGTTGGCAGATATAACTAACAGTCTTCAGCTTTCTGTTGGTGAAGGCTTATTAAAAATTCTAATGATTTGTGGTTTTTTCTCAGGTTATTTATCTTATTTTCTCTCTCTCTCTCTGTGAATGCTGGAAGGAGGTAGTCAGCATCATTACACCCCAGACAATTGAGTTGATTGCTTTTTTCATAATAGTGTTGGAGAACAGAGTTGTGCAATTTTCAGTAGGCAACAGAACAGACAGAAGAAAAAGTGAGTGCTTTAAATAGAATTACTGCAATGCTGCTTGCAGAATGCTCTTCATTAACTCTTGATAAACAGCCCATGCTCCCCTATTGGCATGAATTTATTCATTTAAGTTAGCAGTTTTCCATCCCTAGATTTTGCCACACGAATATTCCTGTCCTCCACATTCTGGGTTTCCTTCTCTTAAAAAGACTATGGTGACTTGTTCCTTGAGCTGTGCGTGTTTCTTTTTTCTCAAAGATGCCTGTCTTTTTGTCTTCACACTCACAAGTGTATTCTTTGTTTTCTATATTTTTCCTCTGTCGCTGTGGCACTGCTAGCTGCATGCAAGAACTAGGCTGAATCAGGTGAGGCGGAATTCTGAGTTTATTATTTAATTCTAACACTTATATAGACTTTTGAAAGTTTGTCTGGATTGGGTCAGTTCAAAACCTCTCCCTAGACCGATAGGCCAGGCAGAACTGCCCATCTCTCCAGTGACAGTTTCAATAACACCCAAACCTTATCTTTATTTACAAAACACAGGGAGAAGAAGAGAAAAATTCCCACGGGAAAGAGTCTGTGCTGTCACATTCCTCCTTTTTCTTCCTCCATTTTTCTTTCTGCACCCTATATCATCTACCTATTCACAGGGGTATCAAAACAAGTTATAAGCCTTAAAAAATTAACCTTTTAAACAGTTATATAATGAAAGAATCACAGAATGGTTTGGGTTGGAAGAGACCTTAAAGATCATGTAGTTCCAATCCCTCTGCCATGGGCCTTGAGCATCTCCAGGGATGGAGCAGCCACAACTTCTCTGGACAACCTGTACCAGTGTACCCTTGTTGAGGCAGGATAGATACACCAGTACCTCTCCCAAACTTGCTTCCTAAATCCATCGCTTTTACACCTTCCACAAACCTCTTAGGTCACCCACTGCCTAATTAGTGTTACCCTAAAACAAGTTTTCTTACTGTCATATTTAAGTCTCCCTTTAAGCACCTCCCTGTTGCCACTGAAATCCTAATATCTCAGTGGGCAATAGAAATTAGGTAAATATATTTGGAAAGAAAACAATCTAGGAACCTCTCTGTGTCCCCAAGGCCAGTGGGTGCTGCATGGATTACACATGCATGGCCAGCACCCTCTTGCTTCCCAAACTGAACCCCTCCAAATAGGCTGGTGGAAATGGTCCATGGTTCACGCACACAACCAAATGGTGTCTGCAACCAAACAGCAACTTGAGTCAGTGAAACTGTGCCGTGCACCAGGCTAAGAATTGAACACTCTGGAAAGCTCAGTGCCCGTGTTCAGTGTGTGCCCTGGTCCTATTTATTTCTCTTACATAGGTGTGCCAGGAAAGAGCTTGTTCTTGGGAAGCAGCAAAAGCAGGTGTGCTCCAGGAAGGAGTCAAAGCTGAGAGCTGGGACCACCACAGCAGAGGCAGCATCATCACTGACCAGTGCCTGAGTAGGGCTGCGCTGGTGTCAGTGACATGGCCAGGGGCCATGCCAGAGCATGGGAGCAGGGACATAGGAGACCTGCAGGCATAGCAAGCTCTGAATTAGGGTTTCCCCAGCAAAAAGGTAAGGATGCTTCAGGGAATTCACACCTTTTACCTCTTACCCAGAGAAGGACAGCAACAGAAGCATGAAAACCACAAAGTGGGTAATATTATTGCACTGATTCTTGTGCACATATTTATTTGTTATATTTGCCCTACATCCTGACCAGGCAGACTTGGTGTTCCTTAAATTACCTATTATTCTTGCCAAAGTACATGTGTTGTATTCACACTGAAAGCTGGGCTCAGCTGACTCCTTTAGGGGGGTGATTATTCACCTTACCATGAAAAAAAATCAGCATGTTCAGTATGTGATAACAAAAATTATCCTTTCTTTACCAACAATTCTCCTCAGATTTTGAAATCACTGCCATTATTTCAAGAAGTATATAAGCACAAATAATAATACCCCTGCATATAATTTCCTTCTTGAGTTTCATCCGCCTTGTTGGGTAGGAATCAAAACTTCTATGGATGTCTTCTTGCTTTGAAAGTCTGTTCATAATTATTTTTCACTCCTACACAACACTTGTATGTCTTTGTGAAGTTTCCCTAGTTAATACCCCTTCCCCCTCTTCAAACCCTTAGCATCCTTTTGTGCCTAGTAATTTTCCATTCTACCAAAAGTAGTCACCTACAAAAAATTAAAAGAGAGTTGGTTCTCTTTTCCTTGGAAAATCTCTGTAGTATAATTGTTGTCCAGTAAGTGTAATTTAATATGTCACTAAGCTCAATCTTTTTCCATTGTACAAGCTCATAAGAAAAACATGAGACAGTGTAAACAGACTGTATGTACAATCTTGAAGAAGCTTCAAATATGTCACAATTTTGTTTGTTCATACCATGACTAGAATTTGTAATTTGTCAGAAAATTTATTAAATATTCACTGGGCAGAGGGTGATGCTACTATTTTGGTGATTCATTAGTGTTTCAAGCTTGCAATGAAATCCATCCTAAAATCCCCCAAACTGGTTCAGTATTGAAGCTGGCTCTGAGGCTCAGAAACCCCAACCTTCTCTCACACTTATAAGAAGGGCAAAGATCAGGCCCTGTGTCCTACACTAGCCTCTCAGAACTCCTCATTACTTTCTGTTATACTCATTACTGTCATTACTGGCTATTTTTGCACTCTCTAGATACTTAAAATTATCCCTAAATAACCTTTCTTTCAAAATATGCCAAATCCAAGTGCATAAAAGTACAACAGTGAATTAAAATCATGGGGTTTCGACTAGAAGCATGGGAGGCCATGTGTGAGAAGAGATAATACAATTGCAATCAAGGTCGGTTTTGATCATTTATCTTCCAATCTAAATAGAGTGTATTCCTATGTGCTATATACATCCTGCTGTGCGATGTGATAAAGCCCATACACACACCCACAGAGGAGTTCAGAGAGACAATGACAGGAGGGGAACCCCAACAGTGTTCTGCCAGGCTACTCCCAGACCCATCACAGTGACCATTAGTCTCTCAAACACCCATCTGCACAAGCCCAGAGGAGCGCAAAGGTACAACGGCAGGCAGGAATCCAAATTAGGGATTCCCAAGGAACAACCACCCTGTCTGGACTCTTCCTGGGGTTGTCCCACCAGAGCTAGAAACCCCAGTGCCAAAACACAAAAACCATCACTGCAGGTCATTGGGAGCAGCTCTGCAGATCGCTTTTGGATTGTGCGGCTTGCTGCCTGAGGATGTGACTTTTTATAAGATGCAGGAAAAAGCAGTTCTGGGTCATTCTTATTGTGTGAGATTTAGGGGAGGAACCAAAGGCAGAAGAAAGGGATTTAGGCAATTTTGGGAGGAATGAAAGTTGGAAAAGAGGAGTAAGGGGATGAAAAAGATCAGACACATGTAAATAATTTCCTGGTCAGTGTGCTTGTCTGGCCATGCTGTGGCAAGGAAGGGAGAAGTCTTATTGCATTTCCTTCAACCTCCTCCCCAAGTGATGATTCCCTGCTCTGTGTGCACCTGTGTGCATGAGGGTCTCGCTGCAGAAACCAGAGTCAGACCACAAGATGGACATCCTGTGCATCCATGGTGCTGGGAAATGGAAGGATCTAGTGAAGATCAAGCTTCATCAGCCCCTGAGTAGCCTGGGGGGTTGAGTGAGCCTGTATGGGATGGTGCAGGGTGTCAGAGTGCCTGTGTATCTCCAGGGGGGAGAGCACACAGGTGTCAGCTATGGGAGCTGAGAAGTCCTGGGTGGTTCTGCCTGTGTCAGGAACAGGAGAGGGGCTATGGCCTTGGGGCCTTCTGTGCCAGCAGCTGTGGAGACTGGACAGAGTGTCTGGGTCCAGCTGCTTGAGGGATCCTGCTTACCTATTGTTCATATGTGTATGTTTTCAGCAGTGGGCTTCCATTCTGCCCAGCCATAGAAGGAAGCAGGATGAGGCTGTCGGTGTCATCTTGGTTTGCGTGGGTGCTGGGTGTGTGTCTCTGATCTGTGCGCCTGGCCACGTGTATACGTGCATATGTTTATATGTATATAGGATGTCAATATTGCACCAGGAGAGGCTTAGACTGGGTATTGGGATTTTTTTTTCACCAAAATATTAGTCAAACATTGGAATACGTTACCCAGGGCATTGGAGAAGTCTCCATCTCTGGAGGGATTTAAAAGACATGTGGATGTGCCATTTAAGGATATGGTTTAGTGGTGGACTTGGCAGTGATCGACTCGATCTTAAAGGTCTTTTCCAATCTAAACTATTCTGTGATTCTATGATCATATGTACATATATATATATATATACACATGAATATATTTGTGTACATGTATGTTTATAGTGTATGTGCCTGCTTTGTGGGCAAGTATGTGATGGGAACAGATCTTCATTCTCACTACCCATTGCACCTGGGTACATGGAGAGCAGCACGCTCACCTGTCTTGCACAGACAGACAGGCAGACACTTATGCAGGTAAGTATGGATCATTTGTATATAATGATACTTTTTCTCTCTGCAAGAATGTGAGTTTTGGAGAGGCAAAAGACTGAACTGGCAATAGTTGCGTTCAGCGATATCTGCATGCCAGCTGAGGTTGAGGAGCTGAGAGTCAGGATCATGGTTATATCCCAGCCTCATAACCTCTTGTTTGAAGCATTATATCAGTCTCTCACTATGGTAACAGAAAGAGTTGAACAAGGAAGCAAATTTCATTCTTGCTTTTTCATAACATTTTAAAGTCTGATATTTTCCTTTTGCTAGCCACGTACTTTTTTCCATCTTTCTGCAACTGCAAGAGCTGGACTATATGCATATTTTAATGTATACTGAGCTCCTTCCATAATCTCATAACTCCAGGAGGATTTAACATAATTCTCAGTGATTATTTCCAGTGCCTGTCTTTGCAGGTGGTCATTGATTTCCTGAGCTTCAGCAGAGTGAAATTGATGTCTAGCCTACACTAGTAAAAGGTTTACTGGAATAGATATGTCTCTCAGTACAGCTAATACTGGCAAGCACTCCATTATGGATGCAGTTCTATTGTGGAGGAAAGAAGTAAAAGGTTTTCATCCAGTTTTTTTCTTGGGAAGGCTTTTTGCTAGCATAGAGATGTTATTCAAAATTTCACCCCTAAATGGTATCTGTAAGTTTTGGTCATAAATCTGACTTGATTTCTCTCAGTCTCTCCATTCTTCATGTGGAGCTGGAAAACAGCAATGAGAACAGACAAATTGACTTTAAATCTGCAGAAAGGCAGCAATGTTCTTTGCTTCCAGTCTGAAAAGAAAAGCAGAACAGGGATTCACCCTTGGCCTGAGTGTGGGAAGATTTCTCCAAATGCATGCCACCACGCTCCTAGGTTTATACGAAATTTATGGCTTATAGAACTTCAGAAATTGGGCAAATCTTTCAAATATCTGCTTTTGTCTCAGTGAGAGAGCACTGTGACAGGTAACACAACAAGGGCACAATGGGTGGTGTGAGTTGGGAGGAAACATTGCTCAAGGTGCATCCAAGGAGCTGAGCCACTTGGAGGAGGGGATCCTCTCATCTGGCAGAAGCAGCACAGAGCCCTGTGACCTCTCCATCTCCATGTTTCTACATGGAAAACATCAAGAAGGCAAGAATGGCACAGCCTCAGGAGCCTGGACATCTTTATTGGTGTACAGAATGCTAAAGTGAAAATTTAAAGCGCAGTAATTAATTCTGATACACTCCCTGTTTTGCCATGGTGAAGGCAGGAGCTCTAGCTAAGCAGAGGAGCTCATATTTGGTTGATTATTGATTCTAACTCTTATCATGCCTTTGCCTGTGATAGCTTCTGACTTGTTTGGCTACAAATGGCTGGTATAGGTAAGCCTGGCCATAATGTGATATGCAATTTCTTCTTCTATGGTTTAAATTCAAATCTGTTATAGGAACTAGGAGATGTGGAAATGGCAGACACATAAGGTTTATCCTTACAAAAGCATTCAGGGCAAATCTGTCCTCAGAAATAACTAATAATGCCGTGCAGAAACCACACTGGGAGAGTTACTATGGTTATTATGTGGATTAAATGCCTCTTCTTTTTCTGAGCCTTTCGATCTTTCTGCATTGCAACACAGTTACACAACAGGATAGTTAATGATTGGGGTCTACATAAAATCTCAGGCCCATAGGTCGCTGGATCTGTGGGTGAGAAAAGCCAGGGAAAGCATATTAGAGGGGTTGGCATTTCTCCTGGATGCAGAATCTACCTGAGTTGGTTTTCAGTCCTCTTGCCTGAGAGGTGCTGGCAGGACACTGGTCAGCAGAGAAAACACAGAAAGCATCCAATGCACTTGTACTGATTTTCTGCATCAAGTCAAATGTCCACGTTACAGAAGTTATGCTTTAAATTGCAAGCCTGTTCTAACGTATCTGCACAAGTGATTTCCTGTCTTAGCTGCAGTCCTGGGGGGTTTCCAAGATGCTATATTTTAGGTTAGGGCCATGGTGCGCTGTTAGAGGATTTGCTTTGTTTTGAGTGCTCTTTTGCATGTGGTTTTTGGGGTTTTTAGTTTTTTTAGATTTTGTCTGAGCAGACGTGCAGTTTAAATTGCAGAATCTTGTGAAATGTATAAGTTGAAAAGTGACACTAAAAACAAACCTAACTCTATGACAGTACTTTCTCTTGAAAATCAAATATCAGCCTGGAAAGCTGTAAATTCTTCATGCACTTGTCACCATGCCAATGGTTCCTAAATATACTCGATACCATGTCAGTAGTTCCTAAATATTTCTTATTTTTGACCACTGAAGAACACAGGATGCATTTAAACCATTAACTAAAATCACTATGTGAAAGTTAGAGATGCAAAAGGTACACTTTTTTTGGAAGAACATTTGCTGTGATTTCTTTTCAACCAATACTTTTACATGGACCTAAGTTGGCAAAGTCACTGCATTGCACTGTACTCAGATTTATTTTTTAATAAAAGACAGAAAAAACATTCTGTAGCACTACATCCATTACATGTCTAATGAAAAATCAATAGCAGCTGGGTACCTTATTCCAAGAACTGCTTTTAGAAATTCTACCCATGGGATATTTGTGAAAGGTAGGTTTAGTGTCTTAATTCCCACAAAGTCTGTAATTCCGGCTTGTTTCTACTTGTTCGGTACTCATTACAATACCTATAAAAAACTTGGTAAAGTGTACTCATAAAATTTAGTAAAGTTTTATATGCATTACAATAAATTCAAAACAAGAAGAATCTATGGGCTGTCTCTCATATGTACAGTAAAGGAAAACCAAAAAAAAGCTCTGATAGCAGGTTGTAAATAAATAGTATTCTTCAGCATCCACACTAAGCAGCATTATGTTATTATAGTACTGTAATTCACTAGATATATGGAGCTGATTCCCCTCTTATTTGCACTACAGTAAACCAAGTATTTACTTAAGTAAGTGCAGGTTGAGGGATTTACATATTTTTGAAGTCCTGTGTGTGAAAAGAAGAATAGTTTTCTCAATGTATACCTGTATTTTCTGCAATGAAATAGATTTTTAAAAGAACAAAAGTAATAGAAATCTCCACACGTAGAATCATTATCTCTATAATTAAAGTCATATAGGTATTAAATAAAACAAATTAAGTTTTAGGTCAGAATTGATAACAAAAAAAAAAAACAAACCACAAACCAAAAAAGCCCATGTACAATGGCAATCTGGTTTTTGTTCTTATCAATAAAGAAACATAACCTGAGATTTTTTTGCCTCACCTCATTAAAATGTCTTTATACAGATTGTTAGCAGTAGAGTAATTTTTAGACTTTTTGCTTTGAGCAGTCAATGATAAAGAGAAAGGCACCTATAGTTCTTTTTCTGTTATTTTTAGGGCCTGTCTAGAGTTTCCTACATTATATAAATTTTTCTGCTGCTCTTGTACTTTTCCAGAAAATTTCTTTGAATCTTCAAACTAGATTTTGACTCTGTGCTCAAAAAAGTAAAATTGTTGCTCCTGGGAACATATATATAACCTTCAATTCATTTTTTCAATCAGTTTATTGTGTTTTAGATTTTCTCTGGGCAGCAGAGATAAAATGAACACTTAAATAATAAATACATAAGGCTAAAAGTCCATGAAAAAATGCATAAGGAACATTAAATTTATATGCCAAAAATCAGTGCTATGTAAAGACAATATTTATACACTGGTGAGAACCACTTTGCAATCTTGAAACTTGAAAGGCTGGGGTTTCTTTGCTAAATCTACCAATTCTGCAAAACTTGCCAAGTTTAATTTGAAGTCACAAGTTTTAAAACTGCCATGGCACAGTGACATCCCCATGGAGCAGAAGCTGGGGACAGTGGGGCTTCCTACAGGGAGGTTCAGGGCTGGACCCCATGGCCAGAGCTGGTGGCATCACCCCAGTGAGGGGCAGGGTTTGGGGAGGACATGGAGCAGGAGCATCCCCAGCCCCAGCATCAGGCACCTCCTGGGGGTCAGGGATGTCAGTATAATGTTGTTCAGTGAAGTATCCCAATGCCAGGTGATAACCACTGGGAAGCACTGCTGCCACTGCAAATACCTCAGAGGAGGGTCCATGAAACAGCTGCCTAAACGAAACCTCATCTAAGGAAGAATTTTCAGTGAAATACCTCCAAGAGCTGCTAAAATAGCATGTCTATACCATACACTGGTCTGTCAAAAAGATGCCTGAGCCAACCACATACAAGCTGGCTTTAAGCAACAAGAATAATGTAGTCTGAGTGCTGAGCTTAGCTGGGATAAGAAATCAGATAAATGAGCTCATTATGAGCTTCCCAGTGTGCTCAGCACCAGTGTATGCACCTGAGATGCTTTCCACAGGTCTAGCTCAGCTATCTGAGTATGATATATCATTTGTTTGTTTAGCTTCAAGCATGTAGGAGGGTATTTTTATACACTTAAAGTTCAGAAGGTACATAAATCTTTGCAGAGCATGGACTGCCACCGGGCGGGTCTTCCCTCCAGTACTCAGGACACCAAAAGGGCAATTTAATAAATTTGCATGTTTCAAAAAATAATGTAAAATAAAAGGAATTCTCTGTGGGCTTCATCTGAGTTTCATGATAAATTGTTGGTCATAAACTCAGAGCTGCTCAAGCTTTCTCCTGATTTTATTTTTGCTAAGAACTCTAAAGGAATTTTGCTGTACCAAGTTATTCAAATTTACAACATAATAGAAGCATAAGCTCTTATCCAGCAGCAACCATATCTGCCTGCATTAAAATATCTAACACTATTTGCTCAATCTCCAATTTACATTTATCTACTCAAACACAAGAAAGGTCTGCAGGCTAAAAAAGAGAAAAGCATTCCACAGCTCTGACACGCAGAGCACACAGACAGAATAGAGTCCTTTTCCTGTAATGGTCTGCATTTGTCTACTAATGATTCTGACAAAACCAAATATAACCCAGCCCAGGACCTTAAAAGCTGATTTGAATAAATTTAAAGCAGGCGTGGTGCAGATGCTTGTTATTATTCATAGCTCCACTAGGCATTGCTTTGCCTCTCTGTGCTCCATTTTCAGAAGACTTAAGATTCAAACTAGATATTTTTGCTATGAGTTTTAACATTTGAGAAGGTTATTTATGCTAACCACTTTAACTGGCTCGAGTACTGCAATCCCCCCGATGCCTCATGCCACACAGCCTTAATGTGCCCCCGTGGCAGAGGCTGATGGCATCATGTGCTTCACTGGGGATGTTGCCAGCAGGAGGAGGGAGGTGATCCTTCCTCTGAACTCAGCACTGGTGAGGCCACATCTGTGTCCAGTTCTGAACTCCTCAGTACAAGAAAGACATGGACATACTGGACAGCATCCAACGAAGGACCACTGAGATGAGGAAGGAACTGAAACATCTCCCATGTGAGGAAAGGCTGAGAGGGCTGGGGCGGTTCAGCCTGGAGGACGTTCAGGGGAATCTCATCGATGTATACAAACATATGAAGGGAGTGGGCAAAGATACATCCAAGCCCTCTCTCTGTGATAAGACCAGGTTATCTGGAACACAGGAGGTTTCCTCTGAGCTTCAGGGTAAGTTGGTCCTCACATAGACATTTTCACCTTAAAAGTGTTACAGAACTCGCTATAAATCCATACATAAGCTTATCATTGTAAATAAACATAATTTACATGCAGGTGATTTTTTTTTATCTCAGATGCATTCCATACTTGATAACACGGATGCACAGTGTGTTTCACCCTTTCATCAGGTCTACAGGAAAACAAAACAAAAAAAAGAACAACAAAAAAAAACCACCAAAAAAAAACCAACCAAGAATTAAGCCTAAACTCCAGGGATGCTGCTCAGTGCCACAGCTGTAAGTGTGTTCTTCATACATCTTCCCTGCCAAAACCCTCTAGAAGCAGTTACACCCAGATTTTGGACTTGTCTTAATCAACATTACATGCTTTTTCTTCCCTGCTGACACAGTATGGAAAGATCTTCTTATTTTCTTTCTATTAAAGGTCATTGGAAAGTTGTTGTTCTGCTGTTCATTATGATTATTTGGGTTAATTGGCATCAGATTACATTGATTCCTGATATCACCATGATATCATTTTATTAGGGAGTGTTGAAGAACTGCAGTTTGCAGGTCCCTGTTTGCAATGCAAGGGTTAAAGACATTTCTATCCTCTGAGGGATTCAGAACATCTCATTAAAATTCAGTGGAAGGATGACCTCTGGTTTAAGGCTAAAAATCTGTTTTACTGTCTGATTGGGTTTTATATAAAGTTCCACATAATTCTAGTTAAACCACAATTTGTAATGCTATGGCAAATTATCATTCAATTAGACTTTACTCTTGCTGAAATACCCATACATAGGAGATATTGGAGATTCCTGAAGAAAGGTACACGGGGTATGGATCGTGTTCTGTTTATGAAAACAGATGGACATTTCATTACGAATCAATAGGGTAAAACTGATGCCTGAAAAAATTATTTTAATATAGTTAATTCCCAAAAGCCCTAGCTAGAAGTAAATGCTTGTCACTAAGCCAGTTTGTGTCAGTTTTATGAATATTGAGCATTGCCTTGGCTCCTGAAGTAGGAAAAAAATTAAGTTTTTGCTTAGTTACCCAAGTAGGCCTGCTTAATGAAAGGAAAGTACTCTTAGGCTGAATCTTAAGTACACTTGGAGGCCTCACATTATGATCCCTTGGGATTATCTCAGAACTCTGATATCATAGAGATCACATTTGTCTTCCATGTTTATATTGTTAATGCTAAAAGCATGACTGTGGCTTGTTCTTTCCCTAGAAAATTCATGAGTAAAATATAAGTTGACATCAACAATTCACTTAATGACATGACAATTCACCTCAATCATCCCGGAAACTATGGTAAGGCACTTGGAAAATGAGGCTGTGATTGGTGACATCCAGCCTGGCTGCATGAAGGGAAAATCATACTTGACAAATTTGGTGGCCTTCTACAACTATATTATGCCTCCACCTTTATGGAAGATACCAGTTCTGGGGTTTTTATCTGATTTTTTTTTTTTCTGATGTATATGTGTACAGTCTCTGGAGACATATTTAGGTTTATCATTTTTTAAATGAGGATGTGTTTATTAATACCATTTTTTTTTTTAAATAGCTCCTCAGCTTTAGCTGAGCTAGATGCTTTACAGGATACAATAAAATGTCTTTACTTGTGTTAAATTCCAGCTTTTAGGCCCATCATTAGAAGACGCTATCTGCTTAAAACTGGTTTCCTTTATCAATGAAAGGTTAATAATGTGAGTTGGCTTAGAATTGTATGGAAAGCAGTAAAAAAGATTTAGCAAGGCCATGTTATCTGTCTGGTGTGCAATTGACTTCAGCTGATATTCTCTGTGGGATGAATGCAACAAGCCATTTTCCATGTTTAAAACTGGGTCATGTTCTAAGTTTTGGCTTGTCTTCCTTGAAGACATGACACTGCTATCTTCTAGCTGTGATTATTTTTTTTCTAAGGAAAGTAAATTCTATGTCGCTGGTGCAAAGTGTTTTATTTTAAAATAAATTCCTGAAATTTGCAGCTCAGAGAGCTTTAGCTATAACATGATAGATATCATGGTACACAGAGTTAATGAGAAGGATAAAGATGGAGTTCTATTCACAAAATTTCAAAAAGATCTCCACAGAAACCTTAAACCCCACACTAGTTGTTCTACATAAGCAGGACATTAATACTAGTTACTCACTTTTGTCTTAAAACGTTGTGTACCTATGAAATCACTTTAGAGCTTTGAATAGAATTAATTCCAAATATGAATGTTGTAACATATTCACATGTAACCCTATTCAAGCAAGTGAGCCATGTCTGGCATCTGTGGAAGGTGTGAAAGTTTTCCACTACCTAGGAAGAGCCTAGATCTGTTTACAGAAGTTTAGTGTACTTTCAGTCCCATTATTAGCCCATAGATTTCTCAGTAGGAAGGTAATATTTAGGAGAGCTTGTCTGAGCTCCTGGATATTTCAGGCTTAAGACCTTCACCTGCAAATTTTAACTACTGTTTAAGGAAGAATGCTGCTGAGAAATCCTTTGAACTTTTATTCCAGATGTATAGGCTTCAATAAGATGAAATTCTAATTGCTAACTAAAAAAAACCTGATTATTAAGCTGAAGAATTCAGCCATCTCCACACCTGAGAGTGTTAATAGATCCTTCTATATCCTTTGTGATCCAAATGACAAAAAATCATTCAGACTGTTTGCTCTTGAAAACTGGTAAAAGTCAGACATCTGAGCCTACAGATGTCCAAACATAAACATTCCCTGCTGATACCCAAAGTGGCATTACACTAACTCCAGCAGAGTTTTTACAGGTCTGTCAGGACCATATACATTCCTGGTGTAATTTAGATTAACACTAACTCAGCCCTTTCAGAGAGAATGCAAAATTAATCAGAAATAGTCAGCATTCACATTGTGAATATTAAGCATCTAACTTTAGAGCATTACTGAATAAAATGAAATATTATTTTACACTTATGCACTTTTTCAGATTTTGCAGTGAAGCAACCACATAAATCTTTTCCTCACTATAAGAATATATTGACATTTTATTGTAATGCAAAAAGTAATATTTTCAAGCTTTCCAAAACATCATAGTCCCAATTTAGATATTTTTCATTTTTGCAAATTGTCTGAGATAGTTTCTGTACTCATCTCAAATGCCAAAAAAAGTTTCAACTCTCCATCACCTTAGCTGGAACATATTCCAAGCAGCATCAAGTAAGTAATCTTCTCTTCTTATCTTCCTATAGCTCTCAGTTCCTATATATACAGATAATATTTAAATTATTTTCCTAATGTAATCATATTTTTATCATAGACAGATCAGAGTGTATCAGTTTGTTTCCATAACTTAGACAGCAGACTTTTTAGTGAAAAAAAAAACAACAACCCAGCCAGACCACTGGTGGCATAAATGTAAAGTGAAAAATTGATGAGCATGGCAAGGAACTCAAGGAAATCTAATTCTCATTAGCATTCATAATGCAGCATCACTTCCAATATACTCCAGCCTAAAGGACTAAAACTGAAGGTATTGTTAGCCCTGCTCATGCTCTACCGTGGAGGCTCAGAATAGAATCAGACTCCCTTGACACCAATGCTTATATCCAGGGGAGGGCAGGGAGGAAGGAAAATGCCACCATGAAAATGAGCTCTTATTTTACCAGTTACATCCTAAGTTGGTTGCAGACAGTCTAAACACCTTGTTGAGGTTTTTTTGCTAGCCATGGGTAAGATAAATGCTTTGCATTCATTCTGTGTTATAGTCAGGATTCGTAAGTCACTATTAAAATGAAAAATGTTTTTATGGGATTAGAAATATAGACCAGACAGAGAATGAGGATTCATTAATGCATCTAATGGGGGGAATCGGATGGTTGATAGAGAGAGGCAGATATCCAGGGCTGTCAACACAATCTTGGGTGTGCCTGCACTTGCTCCCATGTACACACCTCCCCTGTGCATCTGCACCACTCCCACCCCAGCCTGGTCAGCTACTCTGGATAAAACTCATGCAATGTGAGTGACATTTGGCCAGTTAAAAGTAGCCATCCCAGCTAATCTCATCGAACTTCCATTTTCCAGACCTATTTCTCGTCAAGATACCTTTCAGACAGCACGTCCAACTAATAAAGGTGACTAACCACAAGTGATGGTAAAAGTCATATAAGTACAGCCCAGCCTCTATGATAAGAATAAACAAAACAGGATCTTAAAATAGCAAAGTAGTACTAAAACTAGTATACAAAGATGATGATGCAGTAACATGTTTACATGCATCAGTCTCAAATGCTGGGGTGCCCAGCATTTTAGTACTCTTTCAGTTGTAATTACAGTGCAAATAAAACTTTACTGGCTCAAAATTTGTACACCACACTCCGTTTTGCTACACACAGAAAAGCTATTTTGCAGAGCTGGCTTTTCTTGGTAAATTTTCTAAACTACTCTTTTTCCTTGGCAATATTATCATTAGAGCTTCCTTCTGACAACTATATTTCTTTAATCATAGTTTTCAGAACATCAAATTTTCAGGGAAAAAAAATTAAAAAAGGGTGCAGTCTATTTTTAATGTTCACATCTGGATGCACATGTCACGCTGCAATATGCTTTTCTGAAGTGTATGGCACTTTCAGCACAAACATACATATTGTGTCTGTCTTAAAGCTGCCCAAATTAACAGTGACCCATCCATCCAAATAGCCTACTTTCGGTAGTGCAGGGACTCTCTTACATTTAATTATCCCCATGCTCTCGTGGGCAAATTTGGCTCTGGCAGGATGGTACTGTTTGGTATGTCAGGTAAAAATGATGCTTAGGAGCTGGGAGAAGATGAATAGAAAGAGTTAGTCTGTTGCTTCAATAATCAATTTTATTAACTTTGCACTCTGAGGAACACCCACACTTTTAGAAGCACTATTTTCTGCCAAAATCTTTCATTTGCATCTCTCAGGAGACATTGCAAAACAACAATCTTTGTCAGATTTGAACAGCGATGATTGACTGTGATATTTTTAGGGTCCATCCATGCTAGATACCTCTCTGGGGAGGAATACTACCATCCTTTCCCTTAGACTGATTGTTACAAGTTAGAGCCCCTGGGGCTTTCTTTGATTTATGTGGAAGGAAGTTGAAATACAAGTGGTCTAGAATTAGGAGGATGTAGTGAGAAAATCACATCTTCTTGATATTTCCTCTTTGAAGTGTTAAATATACTCAGATCTTAAAACCTTTTCTGGAATTACAATATTCCTAGTTCAGTTTAGGATAAGTCACCAGGATTTTAGGAAAACCTACATGAATTTGTGTATGTGAACTCCTGCATGCCTGGTAAACTTTCTTGTTGTAAACCTTGCTGCTTGTGTTTGTACCCCTTTGATTGAAGAGCTGTGAAGTGAATACACAGAACACAAATTTTTCAAAGTAAACACTGTCAGATGATCTGTTCTGTACCAGTACCAAATGCTGCAAGAAGAAAACACAATGTATCCATTTAATGGAATAATCACATCCTGGGGATTATCCTTCATTAACTGATAGTCTGTGTCTTCAAACTCAAAACATCAGGTCTCACATTAACCAAATTCCTTTAGTCTTTGCTGTACAGCAAAAATCTTTGGGGCTTTTTTTAGAAATAGCCTTCAAAATTTTTGCCTATTGCCTTTTCTTATATTAGAGGTACAGAGGGACATCTGGATTACTCATATTCTTTTCCCTACCTCTGCCTCATGCTGGGGTTTTATGTGTCCAAAATAAAGTTCTTAAATGTGTAATGCAGATTAAATTTATAATCTTCACAACGTCATTTAATATGAAGGATATGAAGGACATTCCAAAACTCCACCCACTTTTATTGTAACTTTAAAAATTTTAATTACATTTCAATTAATTAGTTGGAGAGTTAAACAATGAGCTGTCTGCAAAGGCACATGAAACTTTGCTCTCTGTTGTGGTTTTTTTTGGTTTGCTTGTTTGTTGTATTTCTAAAAGAACAGCGTCTGCTGTACTACATAAGGGACATGACCATATGATGCCTTTGAAATTAATTTCATGTATGAAGGAAACATTTATGGGTTATGTGAAAGCTGAAATATTATCTGGCTTCTAAGGATTGTAAACAAAAAACCCAAGGAAATGTCTGTTACTTCAAACAGACTTTCCCTCTGAGGTTTTAAAATCCTTTGAACCTGCAGATAGATGCTGAAGAAATCATCTGAAAGTTGCAATGACAGAGACTGATACATCCTTATTTCTCTAACCCTTTGCTATATTGTAAGCCTCGTGCAGCTTCATGGAGTTACACATGATTTTTGCCATGTGGCACAGCATTTTATGAAAAATCAAGATATACAGAAACTCAGGTCATCATCAAAAATTAATACATTGCAACATTATTAAAAAAAGAAGTGTGACACATGACAATGTGACACACTGTGATATATCATGAGGTGACATGAATGTTAGCTTTTTTTCTTGTTTTACCAGTGTTTTCAGGAAAAGACATCACAAATTAAATCTTCACTGGGTCAAGGCTATGCCAGTCTGTCCCCTTTCCTGTAAAATGAATGGTTTCAGAATGGACTATTCTCAATCTTACCTTAAAAGTCTCTATTTCAGTGCTGAATATCCACAACAGTGACAGACAATTTCTAAGAAGCATTACAGAGATAATGTTTACTCCCACAGTGAGACATCATCATGTTAAACTCTTTAGTACTACTGTGATTAAGTGAACATAATATCCTGCATAGTCCTTGATTCTCTCTTCAGTTTTCTAGTGGCAAAGGTGTACTTTTAATCATGTGTTTTAAATCTGATTTCTAAACATTTGTGATCTCCATTTCACAATGTCAAGGAGCTAGCTCCCACTTCAGTATGTCACAGCATATCCCTCCAAAGTAGATAAAAGTCTTAAACTGCAAATTCAGACCTAAACCTAGCTTTCAAAGCACCTCAGATTTCATTCACAGTTGGAAAAGTTCATTAAATATTTGAGGAAAAAAAATATGCATCTGGATTTAGGTTCTGACCCAAACAATTGTCTTCTCTTTTCTCATTCATCCAAAGTCAGTGCACTTTTCTGTGCAAATATTTCTCTCCATTACCTCCTCTGTAACAGCGTGCTGGGCTGAAGGTCCTTCCACATTCCAATATGTGTACAGTCTATTCAATTTTACTGTGTCTACAAATGTAATGAACTCACTGTTGTTTTTATTCTATCATTTAAATCATTAATGAAAATATTAAATAACACCCCTGAACCTATGACAGGCTCTCTTTATTCTCTTTACCAAACCAGTTTGTCAAATGAAAGATTGGAAATAATTGTGTAAATTTGGGGGGCAGTTCTACCAGTTTTGCACCATTATTATGGTAATTGTACCCTCTCTGGCCCATTTATGAGAATGCCATTGCACACAATAAGAGAAGCATCTCTAAGTTAAAGATTTTGAAGTCTCCTCTTCAGCAGCCCACTAAGTTATTTGTCATGTTAGAAGAGGAAACTGAGTTAATTTAACATATATTTTTTCAATCAAATGGGGTTTTTTTATTCAGTGTCACATTATTATTGTCTAGGTACTCACAGTTGGATCATATATTCTGTTTGTTTTATTCTAGGGTTATACTGAAGTAGACTGGTCCGTATGTCTCAAGCTCTTACTTTTGTCTGCTTTTCAAGACAGATTTTTTAGTACATTCTGCAAAAGTCACATTATTTTTCAAGAATTATTAAACAGAGCAAAAGTTCTCACTAAATTTGCAGGAAAAAGTCAGACAAAATACATACAGTTAATAGTAGTAGTAGCAGCAGTACGACTAGAAGTAGAAGTAGTAATATTGAGTGTAGACCAAAATTAAAATAGGAAATTGAGTGAAGGTGCCTTCCCCATCCTCTGTCAAGGTATGCCTAGTATGTCGAGAAGAAATGTGCTCACTTACTTTGGCATCTGTTTAGAATTAATGCAATAGGAAAAAAGTATTCTGAAGGAAAAAAAAAATTATATGCTAGCTTTTCTTCTGAAGTGGTCATGCTTTGGATTTTATGTTATTATTTTTTAATGAATGTCCCTTCCCATCATTACTTCAATATTAGAATTCAGTGCTTTGATAGGCAATGCATTCGTAAGCATTTTGCAAAATACTAACTTTATTTCCAAGTTTCCAAGAAATAAATGAAACTAAATCTCGAGATCACCAAATCCCATTTAAGAGTCTCTTCCTTTTCTATTCTGCTCTTCTTCCTTCTTATCAAAAGCAGTTTCAGATACTCTTCATACCTCCATGATATTGCTATTTAACTTAAAGAAAGCAGAGTGTTCAAAGGTTGTCATCAGATCTAGAGGATAGACCTAATTTAAGAAAAACAGCCAGTACACCTGAGGTATTGCAGTTTGTTTGATCTGTCAGAGATTGCACATACTCGACTAAAAGCAAGTCAGAGTCGATGCAGGAGCTCAAGACCTCTCTCTGGAATTTTACCTGTCTTGTCCTGAACTTGCAATCAACCAGAAACAACTTTTTCACTCACAGCTAAAATTTAATGTTTTGGGGTTTATACAGTTATAGGGACTCTTGATCATAGGAATTATTATTTCTTTAGCTTTGGGGATAAAGGAGTTTATCTACAATGTTATGAGCATTGCTTGCTCCCTTCTGATGTATGTGACACCTGAATAGATATAGAAAAGACTGAAAATTCTCTGGAAATACAATGTGTTTAAATGGATATGTCTTTGGGTTTACAGTCCCAATTCTGAATAATTTCTTGTTTTTCCACTGCTGTGTTCCTGAAAGTCAATTCACCTCTCCTGTCTGTTTGGATTATACACCCTTCCAGACAGGGACTACCTTTCACCATGCATTTGTGCACTGTCACGCACAATAGGTCTCCAGGTGCTATTGTAACCCAAATAATGAATTATTAACTTGTTCCACTATTATATATTCAGCAGAGTTTGTTTTTGATCCTCAACCAAACCTATGGATGAAGTGGGTGTGTCTACAACTTACTTCCCCCTAAAATGCCCTTTGAATTGATCTCATGAATTTAGAAAAACAAATTTGGATATGCATTTCTTTCCATCCTCAGTTTCAGGTTTCCTTTTCTTCCTTTTCTGTATGAATGTCATTAACAACATTAATATTGGGGGGTGGTGTTTTTTCTGTTCTTATGCATGGCTTCAATTAGCAGTAAGAGGTGTTTGGGTGTGACTTGAGAGAGTAGATATAACTTTATTTGAAGTAAATGACATGTAAAGTTACCCATGCCATGAAAGCAAAGACATAGAGTATGTTTTATTATGGATTATGTCTCTGATTGATGCCATACAATACAACTAGATATTTAAAGAAAATTTCATTTCATACTAGTCCATACGACTTACTATACAGCCTTTAAGGCTGCAGAGCTAACATATTGATTGAGAAAATTTTAACTTGAACATTTTCTCCCACTGTGGGAGATTTGCAAATGCTTTATTTTACTTCTATGAATAAAGAGATTTTTAACCCAGTTTTTAATATTATTCTCTCCACAAATGCAGAAAGCAATGAAACAAAGGTGGAAAAGGGGGTTTTGTATTTGCCAGCATCAAGAATAGTGTGGATTTTTAAGAAATGCTTTTTTTTTTCTTTCCTGGACAGTGAGTAAAGTTACAAGCCAATTTTCTTCCAACTGGCAGGTTATATGGCAATTGCTTAAAGCAAATGAAAAACTCTTTTCTAGATCAGGACACTGAGCTCAAGTGGAAGTTGCCAGATTTAATAAAGCAGAATCGTCCTAGGGAAGAAATTTTGTGTCTCTGTTTCCAGTGGTGCATCTGTTTGTAGCACATACTTTGTTCAGCAAATGCCAGCTTGCCTACAACACTTGCAATGAACTTTAATTGTGTGCTTTAGTAGAAAGTCTTAATTTTGATCCGACTCCCTTCAGGTAGCAATGAGTCGACTCACATAATCACACCTCCCTGTAGCAGATAAAAATAACCACCTTGATTTTCCCTCCTTCCTCCCTTTTTAGAAAATGGCTGTATTTTTATGAGTTCATTCTCACAGTGAGCAGGGATCTATAAGCTTTGCAACATAAGATGGTTCTGCAATAACAGCTATTTCTACACCATTATAGTAATTAATCACAGAAGGAGCTACTGGAAAAAAAAATTCTATAATTTTGAACACATAATTGAATTTTTATTGCTTTTAAACTGAAGTGTTTAGACCTTGAGAAAATCAGCCTAGCAGGGAAAAAACGTTCTTCTTTGCCTCTCCTTCCTTCTGTGCTTTAGACAAAGCTTGGCAGAGCTCACAAGCTAAATGGGAGCTGATTTAATCACTCTTTATTTCAGTCTACCTCCTGAAGAAGAAGAAAAGGATACTTAAAAATTATTTTCTTAAAAAAATTCACTGGAGTTGAGTTGGGATACAAAGACTTTCACATCCAAAAGTAGCACTGGCACATTGCAGAGGAAGCAATCCATGTGCTCAGAGGAAGAGTTCCTGAGCTGGCAGTTGTGCTCACTGGCTTTAACAGAGGACTACAGATGAAGATGAGGGAAGTGCAGATAAGTGTCAGCTGGAAAATTTGGCCCAATCAGAAAGAAGGGATAAGAAGAGCCCTTCAGGTTTATTAAAATATCATATGTGATGAATAAATCTTCAGTTTTTACTCCTCTCTCTATTTTTTTAATTTTGTAAAAAAAGGGTTTGTAATAAAATATAAAAAATTTTATGACAAAAAATACTTCAAACCCCAGATTTTGAGATTCTAAGAGAGGAAAGTCTTTAGTTCTTTTTTATTTTCCCCTTGGGAAGTTTCTTCCAAATTCAACCACAATTTTGAAAACTTTTTCAGACCACCCAACTTGCACTTTTTAAAATAAACTGAAATATTTGTTAATACATTATGTCTTTCTGCTTAGAGGTCCCTTTGTTGGATGAAAGGAAGAGAGATCATGGGTGTGATGAAGGTAATACAAGATTTATGAGCCTACTTTCTCTTTCTTCCCCCCGTAATATTCTTTTGAAGATCAATCTTTAATTATATTCATTAAAAACAACTAATCACTAGACTAATCAATGAAAATTTTAGGCACGAGGAAAGAGTGAAAAGATGGCGAAAAAAATATGGAGCCCAAATAGTCATATGTCACATTCTTTGTTTCACCTACAGCAGCCAAACATGAATTATAATATCTGGCATAAATATTAGACTTGTTGGTCATATTGAGTCAGTTGGTTTGGTTGCATTGAGTTTACCTGTAAAGAAGCAGGTAAATCTTCCAAAAGGTTCTCTATACCAGCTAACCTAAAGTGCCTTCTTTCCTAGTTCAGCGCTGTGGAAGATATTTCACAGAGTACAGTTCCTGCGTGGCTACAGGAAACAGCAAACCCTGTTTTCTCACCTTACCTTCAGTTGTTACTTTAAGGATTCCTTTCCAATGCTGTCAAGAGATGCTGAATAAATCCTGTTTATGGATGGCTGTTGCCACACAGAAGTAGAAACCATTACAGGGTTGTTCATCTCACAGGCCTTTAACACCCACCTTAGTGCTGAGCTAATCGGCTCCTGAAAATTATATTTTTCTTTTAATTGAGTAGAGAGGAGTAGGAAATGTCTGTTTCAAAATGAAAAAATTACTTAAAAAAATTTCTAGTTAGATCAGATAAATTCTTTCTTATTTCCATACTGCTCATACACAGAAATATGGGTGCGTATATTGGGAATATATGAGGATAAATGTTATCCTTTAAAAAATTAACATTTATCTTGCCCCTTCTTGTGTTGCAAAATCCTGTGGTCTATAGTACAGTCCCATATTCTCCAAATTTGTATATTCCTAATTGTGCAATATGGATAAGCCACATTTAAGATGACTGGGCAGTAATCAAGACATAATATTAATAAATATATATATTTATATAGCATTTTTAATGAACAATCATCTACTAATAAACTTCAAACTCCTTTATAAAGCAATTTTTACTTCAGATGGAGCTCAACCAATGCACATATTTCTTCTACAACTAATTTTCATTAAACCATCCTATTAACTGCAATGATTTACATGTATAGAGAAGACCAAAGACTGCATAGCTCAACAAATATGACTTTTAAATTATAACATTACTAGTAAAAGCTGACAGGCTTTGAGAGAACAGGGACCTCAGACTTGTCTGGCCTTGTACTGGCTTGAGGTGAATTTAACTTATTTTAGCTGAGGTTGCAGTTTTCTAGTTATGAGGTGACTATGGCCAAATTTCTTTTAGCTTGAATTTATCTCTGTGCCACTGTGTGGCATAACACCTATTGCTAATTAATAGAGAGTAAAACCAAGCAATTATTATGGATTAAGTGAACTTTCTTTGATTGTATGATTATAATATATTATAGAAGAGTACAGGTATCAGATGACATCAGAAATGCTAGAGCATTTTCCACAAAGGAAAGACCTCACCTTGTGAGCCAGGCAAACCCAACTTTACGGGTAAGAAGGAGGACACATGGAATTGGGAAGTAGTGGGGTAAAGGCAAGCAAGCAACTGTCAGAAAATTTTTAAAAATAATGCCTAGGGGACCCAAGATTGAAGAGGAAGAAACCACCACAACTAACATCATATTCTGCCTGATGAAGATACTGCCAGTTCACTGTGACCCTCTTTTCATTCCTTTATTCCTGAAGCTCACACAAATTGTTGTCCTATCACCTACGGGGTGGAGGGAGAGTGTAAACAGCACCAGGGAAAAGGGCACTCTCATAGATATATATATCTATATATCTATCTATCTATATATATGTGGGTGTGTATATATGTACACATACACGATTTTTAAAATATATTTTCTTTTTATATATATATACACATATATATAGTTTTTATATATACTTTATATATACTTTATATATACTTTATATATATATACTTATATATATACACACATATATAGAGAGAGATATATATATATGTATTAATAGTGAGGCTTTTCTGTAACAATTTCAATTTGACTAGAAGTGCTCATATCATCACAGCTGGACTAATAAAAACTATTTGTTGTGGCTTGAGTAGACTGCTAATCTACAGTAAATTGTTTGCTTTGTGTAAAAGAGTGTTTTCTTTTGCCCATAACAAGATTTAGACTGCAACAATTACCTTTACTGAAATAAAAGAGGAAAGGAAAATCCTAAACTGCAGTCCAATTTGCTGTAGATTAAAAAGAATATTTTCCTCATAGTTATAGAGTTATGAATTTATGAATTGTATTTTAAATGGCTGGGTCAAGATAGTGTCTTATGTTCCACTAAAGCATGGTTTGTAATCTTGATGTAGTATCATATCTAAATTTCCTGATTTGGGCATGTCCAAAATGAGGAAAATGGCTTCTTTTTTTTTTTTTT
>VWZW01006553.1:1559801-1577790 GCA_013397115.1 Edolisoma coerulescens
TTTTTAAACGTTATCTGTGCTGGTTCTTCTTACTAGATTTATGCCTAGGGGCTGATATTCTTCAGCAGGCACCTTTAAAATCTCAGATTTTGGCAAGAGTTTATTTTGTTGACGAGGAAATAGCATTATATGGTATGGATTAGCAACAGGCACAAGCATGTATTTATGTATTTGTTTACATCTCAATAGAATAGAAGTATCTGTGTTTATATATCCACTATCTGCCCATTATGTATGTATTTAGATTGTATAATTATTATAGTTTGAAGGAAAAGTTGCCTGCTGCAAGAGAAGAGATGTAATACAACACTTGGTAAAATCCAAAGAGTATCAATAATATCAGACGACAGGTACACCATAGAGACTGTAACAAAGAGCCAAGTCAAGCAGACTTCTTTTACTGATTATTAAAATTCCACCTGCCTTTGACTCTTCTACTTCTTACTCCATGCTTTTTACAATGATGCTAAGCCATCCATGAAAAAAAAAAAAAGAGAAAGTTAGGCATTTGGAAAAGTTCATGAGTTTTTCAGATGTTTTTGCTAGAATGTAAATAGCAGCAAGGCATAACCTGTGCCAGAATGACAGAAAAGTTTTTTGATCTCTCAGTGTATAGGAAAGCAAAACCAGAAAACTGAAGGACTCCCTGGGTAATCAAATCAGTCCTTTGCAATTGCCAGAACCAGAGTTTTATAACAGTGTTCATGAGTTTTCTCTTTATTTTAACTTCCCATTGGCTGGCAGACGCTGCCAAAAAACAGTGGATGGCCCTTTGCCCAGGGACCTAAGGTCATTCTCTCAGAGCTCCCGAGTACCAGGAAGGAGCTCTCCCTTACATCATGCAGCACAGCGGGCCAGTATTCAATCCATCTCCCAATAGATCATATGTCTAACTCTGGAGTTTAATGCAATTGTGGGCTTGGCAAGGATTTCAGAATTCTGTGCAAGTGAGAAAGAAATGAAAAGAAGCTGAAGAGCTACTTTCTCAAACATACTTTTGTACAGCACAAACTCCATTACATCTCTTTTTTACCTGTTTTGCAGAAATGTAACAAAGAATTTTGTTGGAAGAGGGATCAGAAAATGCACAGAGAACTAACCTGCATGTGTATATAAAAACAAATAAAAAGGAATTTTAAGCATTTGACTTTGGCTGTGTACAGACAGTACAGCTCAGTATTCATGAAGTGTTTCACCCTCTCAAAGCAGTGGAGGTGTACAAAGTAACTAAGAGAAAATATTCTTTGTTTTCTTTGCTATAGATCAAAGAGTATCTCACTTCAAAAGTGTCAGAAATAACAAGTGCTAATAGTAATTAAACCGCCTTTATAATTCAAAAGTTGTTTTGTTTTGTTGTTTGAGGGGTTTTGAATTTAATAAATAAATACTTTAAACTCTCCAAACTTACAGCATATATACGTGCTTTATATGTGTGTGTATATACATATATATATGTGTATATGTGTGCATATGCATATGTATGCAGAGTTAAAGTATATTCATATGCCTGAACATAGCCATAACAAATTATGTGTACTGCATGTGCACTTACGAGTTCATATTATTAAGTCTACATTTCTTGATTTAAAAATTGTATGGAGGATTTCTGAAGAAAATAATTGTATTTGAGCTAAAGGTCATAATACTGATTGTTTTTATTTATAACGGCAATTTTTTTTTCAGTCTGTTTAGCTGTACAACTTACAGATATAAGCATTCACCATATGAAACTTCAATTAGCAATGATTTTCAAGATATAAAAAGGTGCCCATTATAATGGCATAGTGAGAATGTGTGGTATATGTTCATTTAAAGTGCTGTTAATTCAATTGCTTTATCTGATCCAAAGTCACTTAGATTATATTAAATTAGCCATCTGTTTGGCTTTCACCTTGGAATGTCTGCCAGATGCTGAGTTTGTTTATAGACAATTCATTTGCAGACACAGCCTTAACAACAGGCTTGCTTGTTGGGGACCATCCCTTATGGAAGAGTTTACCTGGGAAGATGGAACTGTGCACTCCAAGCAACAACTGCTTGTTCAAAGGGTAAAAATACATTGACTACCTTGTGTCCAGTACACTATTACACAAATTATGTCCTCTTATTAATTTCTGCAATCTTTGTGATGAAGAGACTTAAATGGTTCCACAAAGCTGCATCATTCTATATAGTACCCATTTATACATTTTATGGTTTTCTTTTTAATTAAGGTCTGGCACTAAAATTACTATAACATTTTGTTATCAACTGGGCATGGAAGCTTTTTACTAAGTCTCCAGATAGCTTTTAAAAGTCTATTAAAAAGCTGTATATCATTGCACAGTTGTTACACATGAGGAAAATATTTCTTTAAGGGGATGGGCAGCATTATATCTCTCTCTCCTACAAAATAGCACTTGTTCTTCATCACAAGTATGATACAAAGCTGCTCAGGAAGATTCCAGAATGACGCAGAATTTAATCAAAGTGCATTGACTGGATTTTTTCAGCAGCTCTTCAAGAGTAATCCCCCATGGGCTAACAAATCTTAGTCACTGGTCCAAATAAACAGGATAGTTATGCAATCACTGAGCAAAAATCAGAAGTAGTTTATGTTCACCTGGAGAGATGTTTGATTAAATGATGGTCTGAACCCAGCCTTAGTTGTCAAAGATACCTGACAGACACTGACATTGCCAGTCCTAGACACAGGGCTGGGGTACCAACGACTACTGTCAGCAGCAAAAACAAGAAAACGGTTTTCTCCAGGCAGCATTAGAAGGCTATTTGTATAATAAAAATAACTAATGTTCTATATTTTGTTCTGTGATTTGTTCCATAGTTGTTCATACATACTGAATAAAGCTTTTGCAGGAAATGCAAGCATTATTACTTAGTGGTTAAGCCAATTTCTAAATGAAAGGGTTTAGGAGAATTCCTTTCTTTAGGGAAATTTTATACCACCCTTGCTTATTCCAGGTTGTTAAGCACAGGTTTTCTTGTGTTTGTTTGAAACATTTGGTCCTGACCAGTATTATGAACAAGATAATAAAATGGATGGATTTTGATCCAATTTGATTCAACATGGAAATTCCTATGATTAGACTGAACAAATATAGAATGTTGATATGTGGTCAAGTCCACTTTTCGAAAATAAGTGAATATTGATGCAAAAGAAATAAGTGATGCACTAAACTAGTTTATTTACTTAGACATGTTCTTTTTCTTTTTCATTTCCACGTTTTCAGGTTTTTGTGATGTGATGTTTTTCAGTATTTTATTGTTTTCTTATTTATTTGAAAGATGAAACTGTGTTGAAATATCAAATTTTTCCATTGGATGCAAATTCTGTGTCACATAAACTCTAAGGAGAACTATAATGTTAATGACCCTGGCAGAATATGTGAGCAGACAACAAGGCGTTTGAGTTTTAGCTCCCAAAATAACAATAACCTCTAGAAACATTAGGAATTTTCAATTCATTAAAAATTTCTAATTGGAACTCAATTTGTTTTCAGAAAGAGATATAAATTTCTGTTAATTTTAAAAATAGAAAAAGAGAATTTTTATTTTGTCTAGCCAACTAACCCATTCTTTGGAAGACAGAAATTTGTGTAAGACAAATCAGAGACTAGAGGATTTGTCTTTTCCATTTTAGAAGATCAATGTTCACGCTATTAACAATTATAAATATCTTACTTTCTTGCCTTCACAGTAAAACTCAAAAGATCTCTTTCTAGTGCCATGTCAGAATAAAAAAAAATTAAATAAAAACCATCCAGAAACAAATTTTTAAATGGTCCATGTTTTAAAGGCAGAGTAGGTATAATGTTATTTCATGGTGTTATGTGAGTATATGAGAGGCAAAATAAGTTCTATTTGTCATAAAGATGAGATGTGAATCACCAGGAAAGAAGATGCAGTACCTGCAAATTTGATGAGAAGATCATCAGCATCTGTGGATAGTTCTTTGGACAAAAGTTTAGAATAAATATTATATGTCTATGTATATAATATAAATGTATGCATTAAGTGTATATATAACGCAAGCAGAGGAACATAAAATAGTAGAATCCAGGCTGCTTTTGGAGTATGAAGGCATGCCAGTGTTATTATGCGGAGCTGATGCTCCAAAATCATGACCTAGATCAACCAACCTCTTTTCTCCTTCTAGTCCTTGATTAAAAGTCCCTTCTTTATGAGCCTTCCTTCTCTGAGCTGCTCACCAATTTTATCTATACTTGTGAAATATGTTATCTAGCAAAAACTGAAATAGATTCTATAAAATTGAGACTGTTCAGTTGTAATATTTTTAGTGCATATACTCTGTCTTTCATGTTTTTAAAGGATCTGGCACACATATGGCACCCTATAAATGCATTAGTTTAGCTTGCATTAGATTAAATTCATCCACAATTTGATGTTGCAGGTCGATGTGTTGACTTCTGTTACTGTAAATGTAGTTGTGTTTTCAGAGAAATATCCTGTATGTAGCTACTTCCTATAATATATTTCTTCACAAGCCAACTGACAGGAAAAAAAAGTGAATAGAGGGAAATGCAAAGCAAAAAGAAAGCAGGAAAAGGGGATGGAAGGCAAACAGAGTTCATAAAATACTGATAGGAGAAAGGAGGGGGTATGAGGGAAAAGGGCAGAGATAAAAAAGTTGGTAAAGCAAGGGCCAAAGAGATGAAATATGGGTACAGAACAAGAGATACATACATTGAAAATGGAAAAAATGGCAGCTAAATCAACACAGGAAGCATGGAAACAAAGTAGAAAACAATGCACAAAAAATTGAAATAGTGAGGCAGGATGGTTAAATCTTGTTTGAAGGTGGAAGAGCATTGCTCTCTTCTTTTCTTTGTCAGCGGTCCACTCACATTAAAAAAATACACCTCTCCCTCACTGCCAGAGTTATGTGGACAAAACTCTTAATGCAGGCCCTGGCTGACAGAAGGGCTCCGTTTGCTTCCTGTGCTGGTGACATACTATCAGTAAAAGTCATGTCTTCACTGCATGACTAAACCTTCACTGCTCTTCTCCTTTTTAAGAACTAAAAATACTATAGAGTTCTGTGGATCTCTGCAAGTGATGAAGAGTTTGGCTAAAACATAGTAACCATGCCAGTAAGAACATAATGCCTGTAAAGGTCTACATAAATAGGTGAACTATGGAGCCAAAATTCTGACATAATAAATGTCCATCCTTAGCTGTCACCTCACTTTGAAGATGATTTAAATTGTAGAGCATCTACCATTTGAATTATATACTTTGTTTCTTTATACACATGGATTTTGTTTCTCAGCTTGTCCAGGACAAAACATCAGCTACTCAAGGCCTTACAACAGACAGGATTCAGAAAATTATCTTTAATCTGTTTATCTCACATGATGGATCCAAACTGCTAGCCAGCTGTTTTCAAATCAAACTCAGTATACAAGGAAATTTAGCTCAAAGAACAAAGTTTCAGTAATTTCCTCCAAAAGACATTAGAAAAAGGAGGGGTTTGTCCAGT
The DNA here is from genome assembly GCA_013397115.1 of Edolisoma coerulescens. Lineage (NCBI taxonomy): Eukaryota > Metazoa > Chordata > Aves > Passeriformes > Campephagidae > Edolisoma > Edolisoma coerulescens. The sequence goes on from VWZW01006553.1 coordinate 1,565,302, forward strand.
TGTTGGGTCTGTTTGTTTTTGTATGTTTTTATAAATACACTCATAGGCAGAACATAAATCATGAATTTGGAAGCCTGGATTTAATTTATTTCCCAATGTGACCATATTTAAAACTGTCTGCCAACATCTCCAATTCCACCCTGACCTCAAGGTTGCAGACTTAGCTGTGACACGGGTTGCAGCCCAGTCCTCCTGACATGGCTGCTTGCAGTGTTGGAGCAAGCAATCAAGATGACAAGAGCTGGACCATGAGTGAGGTCCTTGACTTATGGCAAGTGGGTAGAAATAGGAAATAAAAGGTTTCAGTCCTTCCTCCTGGCCTTTTCTCGATATTTTAATCTTGGTCATAAATGTATGTATGCAAAATTTATAAATAATCACAGAAAGATCCAGGTTGGAAAAGACTTCCAAGATCATCAGTTCCAGTCATTGACTGATGACCATCTCACCAACCAGACCATGGCACTAACTGCCACGTCCAGTCATTTCCTGAACACCTCCAGGGATGGTGACTCCATCACCTCTCTGGGCAATTCATTCCTATATTTAACATCCCTTTCCATGAAGAAATTCCTCATCATGTCCAACCTGAACCTCCACTGGTGCAGTTTGAGGCTATAAATAATATTACAAACAAGATCAGCACTCATATTTTAGTCACCTTTTCAAATGCCTTGACCACCAGACCAAAGGAAAAGAGAGCTTGCTGCTCTCAGGATCATGTGGATTGACAGATTTACCTTTATTTCTTCTTTCTATTTTATTTTTTATTTGTAAGGATGAAGACAAAGCAGTTTAGGATGCCAAACCCTTACCTTTGAAGAATTATGGAAAAGGTGATATCAAATGCATCCTTACTGATCACCAACTGTTACCACGTGTAGCAGTGCTTAGTGCATTTAACTAAATATCAGTGCCGCTTGCTGCCTAGGAAATGTCCTCTGTGCCAAGGGGGTGGTGGTGGCAAATCCTGAACTTGCTGCTCCCAGGAAATCAATGGGTGTGTCAGGATAAGTATCATGCAGAACTGAGCCGAATGGAAAGGTTTTATTTGAGAAAACTGTAATCATTACTGACAAAATGGAATATTAGTGTCTTATTGGTGTCTATTTAAAGTCTTAGATTAAAAGTAAGGCAATTTCTCAATGCCTTAGGAGTAATGCCTAGGAATAGTGTACTTAAAAATGTATGCAGAGTAAAAGTTGGTGTTGACTAAAACACATTACCATCTGCTTCTTTGTTTCATTCCACTAGAGATTAATTGAGTTGATCTGAGTTAGCAGATACTCTCAATGAAATTACATAGTGTGTTGATGAGGATTTCAATTCAGCTGCTGATTAACTTGTTAGAATACCCAGGTGAGGTGATAATTGTTCCAGAAATCTGAATACGAAATTTTAAAACCAAGTTACTGCTTGTTCTTGAAGGTTGTGCTGACTTACGGATTTTCTTATTTGTGTCATTATCAACCACACTTTAAAGAATTAATCCCTATGTATGTACACATCATATGAGCTTATGTTTATATGATATATGTTTGTAACTCTATGTGTATCTATTTAGGTGTATGTAGGTATATAGACACATGTATTTATTTGGACATATGTGAAAGTCATAACCATTGCTATAACAGGACTTTCACATGTGTCTGGAGTGTAGATTTTTCAAGTTATTATGAGAAGTGGTTCTTTCTTGCTTAAAAAAATGCCTAATTTCCTAAATTTGCTTCTTCTGGAATCCCACCTACATATATATTTTGGCCTTCTAGGTATGTTTAAAAGTCTTGTCTTTTTAAAATAGTAATTAGCCTGGAAAACATATACTTGAATGAGTATATTTATTCAAATTATTCAAATTGTTGAATTAAATGGATGACAGTCAAGAGAAATCAAGGAAGTTACTGTACAGACAGGGTAGAGCCACAGGCTCAATGTCATCAGTCAAAGTGATGTAATTTTATCCATTGTATACCATCATCAATGTCAATGTTAATATTTCTAAATGAGTTGCAATTACACCAGCTCCATTGTCTTCCGCAGGGCTCCAGTTGGGTGGAGCTACACCCACATTAAATTTCAAGTTTGAAGTGAATGTTTGGAATAGATTTGTTCTCCTTTTGCAATTAAACTTTGCTCCTAAAACAATATTAAAATTCCCATCCAAAAAGATAATTACAACTGAAAACATAGAGTTGCTTAAGGTAGCATAAATCATTCCAAACCATTTTTGTTAGAGTGAAATAAAACCATGAAAGTAATATTATTTCAGGAATGAAAACAAATTTCAGTTATAAAGCATGACCAAGTAAAAGATACCCACTGTTTTGTTCATTATTTTATTGAGCTCACAGTAATTCTGGTTCACGACTTTATGTTCCATATAATACAATTATACACACCTGAGCCTTAACATATGAGTTCCACAACTTTTTTTGCAACTCCAGAGTAAAGCCTTTTGTGAATTTACAAGCAATTCCTGCAGCAGTGCTCCTGATAAAGTACACTTAACCATACAATAGGCAAAAAAAATATTTTTCATAATAGTAATGCCTCATTATCATTTAAAAACACATAGCACTTATGCTAAAATGTTAAACATTAAATGTTCTATTTAAGAGTGAGGGTTTTTCTGTTTTGTCTCTTTTTTTTTTGTCTCTTTTTTTTTATCCTTAGTACTTCATGTCAAGCTGTGAGGAAAATCTCTTATGCCTGCTATGCAATTTTATCTTAATCCAGGGAAGTGGGAATCTAGCAAATGAAAAATAATCCAAAAGTTAATGCGGAACAAAATATCCAGGCAAAATTTGGACAGCGCAAAGTTCTTAATGCACAGAAAGCCTGACTGAGCAGCAGTCTGTCTCTTAGTTGAGTCATTTTAAAGGTGATCAACCATATAAATTATTTCTTTGTTATTAGCATTAGTATTGCTTTTTTAATTTGACTGTGAAGCAATTTCTGTATGTTTATGAAGAAAACACAAACAAACATTATGGAGTGGCTTTTACATAGATGCTCTATGAAAATATTTGTCTTAATATAAAGTAAGATGATGGCCTCAGTTCTGCAGCATGAAGCACAACGGCAAATTCGCAGTGTCTGTGTAAAGTCCAATCAGTCTGAAAATTGTAGTTTATGGCTATTAACATATTACTGACATCACACTTCGAGCTGATGAAATATGGAAACTTCTGTCCTCTATATATGCTCTACCAAGTTTCATTTTTTCCAGCTCTCATGCTTTCATTTTGGTTTAGGTTCACCTGTTTCACATTTAAAGAAGTCTCACTGCAATTCTTGACATACAAGTTTTTGGGAAAGGTTTATTCATAGAATATTTTTTTCTTAGGTAAAAAATATGACAGTTATTGAGGCTAAATGTACATAATGCGTAAAATAGGTTACCTAGTGTGACAACCTAGCATTAAGCTTGTTGAAAAAAATGGAAATAAAAAAAAGAAAAGCTGTTTTCTCTCTTAGTCTAGTGAAGGGAAAAAATAAGAGTGTTTAGCTAGATATTTCTATTTTACTTTAATGAAAAGAGAAGGGATATATTTTTTAAAAGGCATGGATAGCTCTTATGGCAATTATTACCTTCACTAGGAAGGATTAACATAGAAGTCAGGAAAATTACTGAAAATAAATATGAATTAAATAAATTAACCTAACAATGTCAATTACTTTTATTAAATCACATAACTAATAGACAAGGATTTGACTCACAGGTAGATGAGGATAGAAGCTCTTTTATTACATGACCTTTAGTGCCACTGTATCTCCAAGATGGTTTCTGTTGGAAGTGAGTATTCAACACAAGCCTATAAGCAAGGGCTCCTTGCAGTCTCTGATGGCAGCAGGCAGCCAGGACTCAGAGTCAATTTTCAGCAAACATGGCATATTTTCACCTCTTTCTGTAAATGCTGGAACACTCTTCAGAAGGGATACTACAGGGCCAAAATGGGATTTTAATGTTTCCTAATTCATTGGTATGGATTATTCATTTTGTTTTGTTTTGTTTTCCCTTTTTTATTTAAGAAAATAAATTACAAGTCTAAATTGAAAACTCAGATCATGTTTTTAATTTTTTTTTATAGTAAGCATTAATAAGTGGTTAGTCTCAGAAGTGTTTTGCTCCTAAGTAAGCAGTAACAATGCCAAGAAAGAGGTTCCACTTTTGACATCATCCTGCAAAAGAAAGAGGCTCATAATTACTGTGGATTCTGATGATCCCAAAGAGGGATTACAGAGTCAGTTACTGGGAAACCACCGTGTCTGTAGTCCAAGACCAGAGACTTTGGTCCAAGCTACACCTCAAGCAGGGTCAACAACAAATAAAGGTTATGCTACTTAGGACTTTGTCCAGTCAGATCTTGCAAGACTCCACAGAGTTTACTGATTCTCTGTGCAAACTCTCCAATGATTGCAGAGCGGAAATGTACAGAGCTGAATTAGAGAATAGCTGTTTGGACTGATACAAACAAAACTTTTGTTCAGAAAATGCTCATTGTACTTCACAGATGTTTTCTGAAATAAGCAATGGTTCACAAAATTTCCATGGTTGAAAAACTCCAGTTTCAAAATCCTGAATAAGATCTTAGTTTTCTAGACTTCCCAGTGCTGAAAGTATCAGCTCTGACACAGGTTCAAAGTTGCCTGATATGAAACCAGATGGGACAAAAACGGAAGTGGTTTCAGGAACTCATAGTCAGGACTCTGGGTTGAAATTGTGAAGCTGAGATAGCTCAGCCCCATTCCTGGGCAGAATCTATAGTTTTGATGAAATCTTTGTGGTCTTCTACTGTGTCTCGGTTTCTGCTATCAACCTTCCCTTTTGAAAACTGTTAGTACTCTGTCTCATTGGTAATCTGATAATTGTGAGCTTCCATAGAAAAAAAAAAAAAAACATAAAAGGTCTTTTAAAAATAAATAAATCATGTCAAAAAGGAACACTTTCACATCGTGAATGTGCTATTCCTATTAAAAATGAGGAAAATGTGCAGTCATGCCTAACTTATTTTTGAGAGGCTTGTGGCTACCACTCTTGATGGCTCTAAGGCATAATGGTAAAACATTGACACTTACAAACCAATTCCTGTGCTTCGATTTCATTGCAAAAGAGTCAGTTTTGCTCAGGGCATGGTGAGATAAGAAGTAATGAAAGTAGTAGTAATTTAGTACATATTTCAATAAACTCTTCCCTCAAACTCACGCAGACCTCACTGCTAAGATATGACATTGGAAGACTACGGTTATTGAGGAGATTTACTTACAAATGATGTGAAGGCATAGCTTTGGAAAAGAACAGATTTCATGTCCAACTGTATAAGCATTCCATCTAATTTAAAAAAAGGCAAAAAAACAAACATACAAAACCAAACCCAAACTTCCTTTTCAGTGCATTTGAACAGATGGCAACATCTTTCCTGATGGCATTTCTAAAGGTGGGGTCCCTGATCCCTGAGACTATAACTGACACCAGAAACCTTGTAAACCTTGTGCTTCTGGAAGAACATTTGTTTCTGAAAATCAATCTGTTTTGCCCTAAAATCCCTCTGCCTTGTAGCTAACATCATATTGTTGCCTTGCTCTTCCAGAATAGCAAGTGGAAGGAAGACAGCTTGTTGAAAATCTTACTTGAGGAAACCAGATGTGCAAGAAATTGTTTGGAGGTCATGGAGGTGTTCAACAAGAATGACTTATCTATCAAGAGCACTTGAACTTTTTCATGAAGGTCAAAGAGACTCCAAAGTGCTTTTCCATGGAGAGCCATCCGAGTTTGGTATGCAGTAGCAGCCAATGATGATTAGTTTCTTTTCATCACATAGAATGGCTAAACATCAGAATTTTACACTTGCACATTGATTAAGTTCATTTTTATTCACTAAGTGAATATCTTCTTCTAGCTGTGCTGGCAGTGATTTTGTTCCCAGTGCTTTGGAATGATCAATGATCTCAGAAAGTATTGCAGTGGATGACACTTTCTGTTTCCTACTGACTCTGTCAACACTGGTAGTCTTTTCATGGAAGTATCTGTGTCTGTACACTCCTATGCATTTGAGTTAATCCAGTATTTCATTATTCAAACTCCTTAAAAAATATATGGATTTCTTTGCTAGTCATTCAGCTGCTTTTAAAAATATTGTGCTGTTTATCCCTTCACACTCTGCTATAAATCTCAGTTGGCAGGTAACTTAAAAAGTTAGGAATTGTTACTGATTCATTCATGGGCAGTATAGACCATAGGTTTCCTTTTTTTGCATACAGTCTATTGTCTTGTGTTCTCTTAACTTCATTCCTCTGTTGAGGAAGGTCTTCTGCTTCATCTGCTTTGCTACACTTTTTCCTGGAAAAGGTTTCAAAAACATGTGTTACCACCTTCATGGTATGTATTTCTTCAAGTTCAGGTCCCTTCTTAACTGTAAAAAAATGGATAAAGAGACTCAAAGAACAATTTAAATTAAAAAAGTCATTTTTATTCTATAAGTTCTATTCCCCAGCTCAAAGTGGGACCAGTTTTCTGCTACCTCAGATTTTTTACAGCCTTATAAAACTAAATGTTTAATATCTCCAAGGACCGAGATGCTTCTCTAGGAAAACTGTGGCAACCTTCATATTGAAAAAAGTACTGCTCCCAGATTTCCATCATTCACACATGATGTGCTCCAGCCCCCTAATCTGCTTGGTGTCCCTTCTGGACTCACTCCAGAAAGCCAAGGTCTTTCTTGTATTGGGGAGGCCAAAACTGGGCACAAAACTGCAGACACTTCCCAGGTACCAAAGAGAGGGGAAAAAGCACTTCCCTCAAGCTGATGAGTGAACCCTTGCCATTACAATTGGCTTTCATTGCTGCAAGGCCATAATTCTGACTCTTCTGCCTCTTGTTCATGAAACCCCCACATATTCTACTGCAAAAATCCCTGCACTGCTGTCTGTATGTAACGGCATCAAAGATGTTTTTGAGAAGATTTTTTTAGCTTAGTAGACTTCTGTCAGTACAGATTTTCAGGGTTTGGTGGAAACATTGCCTTGGTCTGACTGTGCAGTCAGCTGCTTCACTTGCAAGTGCTTTTACAGTTCATAGAATATCACAGTACCATTAGCAAAAAAACCCAAACCCACAGCACCGAATCTGAAGTTGGAGAAAAATTTGGCAAGGCTTATAAATTCAATCTTGATGTACCTTTAACTCTACTGTCCATTTACCAATTGTATTTTGCTCTGTGAAGTTCTGGTTTTTTAAGTGTGAAGTTACTACAATTACAAAATAAAATCCACTAGTTCCATGATAACAGCATGATGTTTAAATACAAGGCATGAGATTCATCTTTGAGAACACCAGTGAAGAGCATTCTTCCAAAAAAAGTGGTGTTCATCATGAAATTCACAGATGTTAATTTACACACAGCTAAAAATACAGAACCATTCTCATCTAGATATCTCCTTTCACTATGGCATTATTCCTCACTTACCACCTTCTCCCACATAAGGAAGACATTATTTTTCAGTCAAGAATGTGAAAATTATTCCAAAGGAATACAAATCTCTGTGACAGAAAGATAACCCCTTTTCCTTTGGGACTAGTAGGGCACGGTACTCTCTCTTTGCTAAAGGGATGAAGAGACCTGTGCATGCACACAATTATATTAATTTCCTCAGAACTTTACCTCACCAGTCAAATGCTTCTTCATGAGTGTTGTGCTTTGGAATAGAATTCTCCAATTTGTGGTATTCTCACTGAAACAACCAACATCATGAGACAGGGGAAAAAACCCACCCCTCCATCTCCCTTCTGCATGGTGTGAGGTGGTATTTAATAACCCCAGGATTCTGGCTGCCACCCTTCCTGTGCTGGCCAGAACTAGAAAAAGAGAAAATATGTAATTAATGGAACGTTGCCCACAGAAGCTGTGGAGGTCCCATCCTTGGAAGTGTTCAAGGTCAGGTTGGATGGGGCTTTGAGCAACCGGGTCAAGTGAAATATGTCCCTGCCCATGGCAGGGGGGTTGGAACTGGATGATATTTAAGGTCCATTTCAACCCAAACCATTATTTTCATTCTATTTCTCAATCTCTACTTCATTCTCCTTTCTCAAATTCCACTTCTTTAAACCAAAAACTCTGTCCACAATATGACCGTGCCATGGAAATTTTTTCCTGACATGAGTGGAAGTAGGAAACACCTTCTCATTCTCTTCATCCTTCAAGACCATACTTTTGCTGAGAAATGAGCATGGGGCGACAGTAAAGAAGGCAACAAATCACGACTAATCTGGCACAACACTTCACGTTTTCCCTGAGAACTGGGCTACACATCACCAGCTGGGGGTGTCACAGTCGGCAGGTGGGATTCTCAATTTACAGGCAGAACAGCTTGATTTAAGTCTGTTGGCTCTTGGCTTCAAAACACAAATGAGTTACTGCAGGGTAACATGCTACTGCATATTGGCAGCTTCACAGCAGCTGTCTGAGTGCAAGTACACAGCTCACAGCAAATGTGAGATCACTGAAGACATCTCAGATCTCCTTCATGGTTCAGAACAATGTAGGGAGATGTTGTTTCTGTCTCTGTGGTTAGTTAGTACATTAACTTGGAAAGAAAAGATGTAGTTGCTAATTCTTTCTCCAAACCTACTTTTGAGCAGGCCACATATATTCCTGGATCTGAGAAATCAATTCATCTCCAAAAACAAAGCTTGCTTAGTCTTAGAAGAAGACATATACTCAGGATATATCAACCAAGGACTCAGAAAAATGTACATTTTTGCATTTGCCCCAAATTTTGGAGTTCTCATTTTCACTGATTTGAACAGTAAGGCAGTAGAATGGAAAGAGGATTTCATGATAATTTTTCTTTTATCATCAGAGTAGTCAATTTTACATCAATGCTGTGATAATAGCTCACTTAGCTCAAGCTTTTAGTTGGCTACATTTGCTTTTCTTTTCTTTCTCTTTTGCTTGATGTTCAGGAGCATTAACACCAGGAGAAATAGAACACTCAGGTCTATAAACAGAGGTAAGAAAAAAGCTCAAGGAGTTAGCATGGGCTTGTTGAGTATTCTTAAAGGATTAGTATTGTGCGAACAATTAATGGGTTCACTACAGAACAAGACTGATCCAAGGTTACATTCTGACACTATTGTTATTGGTTCTAGCAAATTATTGGATACTGAGGAAAGAATAGTAATTTGCAACAATTTACTTCTTATTGATGTTTTAAATTGTGTGTAACTCCTGCATAGAGAGAGCAATACACAAGGTAAGGAGGCGCTAATTATTCCATTGCAGTCTCTTTAACAAAAATAGCCTTTCTCATTGTAGAAAAAAGGACAAAAAATTCTAAAAGTGGTTTTCTTTTGACAGAAACTTTATAGCATTAATATAACTATGTGAATACAAGAATTATAAGCACCAAATAAAGATGTTGATTCTTGATTATTTGAATATAAATACACACCACCAGTCTGTACTGGCTTTGTGTGTTATATTTTTGATAAATTTAGTTAATGAGTGGGCAAAATAGGCTACATTTTTCATTTCCTTACTGTGCAAGTGACCAGGCCCTCTAACAGGTCATGTGGAGGTTGTGCAGTCTCCCTCACCAGACACAATCCTGTGCCCTGTGCTCTGGGTTGACACTGCTTGAGTAGGGAGGTTGGACCAGATGACCCACTGTGGTCCCTTACATCCTGACCCATTCTGTGAGATAAAGGTTTACGCGTTAGAAAAGCCAGGCCAACACAGACGGCTGTTTAGATGAGCCGGTAACTCTGACTTAAAATAAACACCAGTGGTGGTGTTGTACAGAAGCAGAAACAGAGGAAGGTTGCCCAGAAGTACACAGTCATTTCTCGAGCATGCATGGATGGAGTTAGAAGAGCTAAAGTTCAGCTGGAAATTAATCCAGATAGGGATTTCAGGAGCATGAAAAAGAGTTTCTATGATTATGTCATCAGCAAAATAAAACTAAGGAGAGTGTGAGTACAGGGATGCCCACTGCTCAGTGGAGCAAAGGGCATACTGAGTGGAAAAGGCCTTGGATAAAGTCAAGGCACTGAGAGTCTTTCTTGCTTCAGTTATTACCAGAAAGATCCATCTTCTGGTCTCCCAGGCCCAAAATCTCCAGACAGAAATACAAGCATATGCAGTACATAACTTTTGTACAGTGAGGTAAATTCCTTCAAGGAATACAAAACCAACTGGGCATGAACGTGCCAGCTGGGCAGTTTACACACAATGCTTTGAATATTGTAGCATTACCAGGTTTATAGCACGGCTGCAAAAGAACTGCATTGCCACAGATCTGATAAGGTCAGTGCTTCAGGAAAACATTTGTTGCATATGGATATGCAAAATAAACTTGTTCAGCCTATCAGAAATCTTAAACAAACTTTGGCAAACTTAGCCCACTATCTTTTGGGAGGAGGATAGGATAATTTGCCCAAACACAGACATTTGAGATACCTTAAGTTGTCCAATATATCTACTATGTTATGGCAGATATGACACACCACTGTAGATAAGCCTACGTCCTTCTGAAGGTCAGACTGAGTACTTGAGTGGCTCTAAAATTACCCTAGATATCATTTAAGCAGTTTAGTTAAATTAATCCCATTCTTTTTTACTTAGCTTTTAAGCCAAAAGACATGGTTGGGCTCAGCTCTGCCAGCTTCACATTCCTGTAGAAAGAATATTACAATACCATGTTTCTGGTTTCCTTAAACTGTAATTGAAGATACACATTAGAAAGCATTTCTGTCAATAAGGACTACTAAGATAAAAATAAAAAATGCTTTGGAGAAACCTTTAGTCCTCAAGGTTTTTCTCAACAAGCCAACCAGCTGCCAATTTTGAAAGAATTCAGTATGCATTTTTCTATGTATCTCCTCAAGCATAGCTGTTTTCTTTAGGAATAATTGCCATCTTACCGACTTTCCAAGTCCAAAAGTAATCCAGCTGATGTAGATGTTAGACCTTTGAGATCTTATGTGATTACTTCCAAGTTGTAACACACTTACAAGAGCTCTGAGCTACATATGAAAAACTAGGCTCTGCAATAGACAAATGCTCTTGTGCTATATTTGAGAATGAGATATCTGTGGAGGATTTACAGGTGCTTTTTTGATGCTGAATTTTTAAGCTCCTGTTTCCAGGGCTTTAAAAAATGTGTTTCAGCACCTGGATGTGAGATATCTTTTGAAATCAAGGAAGAATCTAGCTACCTGCTAGACTTAAGAATCTAGGGACATCATTAAGGGAAAATCTGTTTTCTTGTTCATCTGTGCACCAACTTTCAGTAATTTCATCAAAAGCAGCTGTGCTTTTTTATGAGCACTTATTTCCCAAGCCTGCAAGACATTTCTGATCTTTTGCCCCTGCTTTAAGAGGACCGTGTATCTACAACTCTATATCTTTCCACTCCTTTCTGAAGGGTTACATGCTTTCTGGTATCAAAGACTTGGTAGTAATGAAACTCAGGAAAAATCAGATCATGCCAGTTTAGAATGTCCTGTGTTTTATGACAGTAGCCAGCGAAAGAATGATTAAGCCTCCAGCTATATTGGAAATAAACTCAGTCAAGTCCATTTGAAAAGAGCTGATATTAAAACCTGTCTCATTCTTCAAGCTTTTCATGCTCAAAGGGTTGGTGGCACCAAAAGCTGTGTTGAAGATCTTGTTTTTAAGGAAATAGTAGACAAAACAGCTACCTTGTTTTTACCCTGACAGTGTTTCTCTATCATTCAGGTTCAGAATTAAAGTTCTTCCTTTACTGGCAGTGTCTTTGCATTTCTTATCCAGAATAATGTTGTTGAAAAGAGCCTTGCCTTTTCCCACACCCGTGGAGCGAATACTCACACTGTTGCTAAAATATTACTAACTTATTCTGACACAGTGTGTTGGTTTAACACAGCCTGGTTTTTGGTGGGGGCGGGAGCAAAGCTGCTCAAAACTTCTATGTCCACCACACAGCCAATCTCTGAAGGCTCTGATAATGGGCAGGTTACTAGCTCAATTAGAGAAGTTGGTAACGCCTCTAATGACATACTTAAGAAAGGAAAAAGGGCGGGAAGCTCTCTTTTCTCTCCCGAGGGGCAGTGGGGCAGCTGCTGGGGCCCAACCTGCCGGGGGACGTGCAGCTGGGGCCCTCCCGAGACCGAGACTACACGGCTGGGGCAGCCCGTGCGGTGCCAGCAGGGACCACGTGGCCAGCGACGAAAACAGAGAACAGTTCCCCAACATGGAGCACAGACAAGATCAACCTTCTCAGTGCTGTGAAGCTCTATAAGAATTTTTCAGTTGATAGAACTCGAGAACAATAATACCTACATGTCGCTGTTGTGCCAGGGATGGTGAGAGAAGAAACACGCGAAGTCCAAGGATCAGGGATAAAGGAAGCATTTTAGTAATTTTCCAAAGGCTTTTATATGTTAGTTCGCAGAAGTGTGTTAAATGGCATAAGGTAATTGGTCCTTTGGCCATCCACCCCTTGAGGGGA
>VWZW01006553.1:1580121-1736698 GCA_013397115.1 Edolisoma coerulescens
TTATGGGAACTAATGAAGTTTTTGTTTTAATTCCCCCTCCTCTGCTCAGCTATAGCAGAGGAAAATAAGTGAATAGTTTTTTTGTGGGTGCCTGGCACTTAGCCAACGTTGAACCGCAATGCACAGTTTATCTGGATGATGCACACAAGATAACATTGCTCTCAGAGGACTTAAAAATATTGTTAAGCTAGAGAGAAAGTTAAAGAAAACAAACTGGAAGCCACAATGCAGATTTTTTCAGTATAAAATGTGTTTTAAAGAAGATTGATTTTTCTGTGGGTCAGAGAAACCTACAGTGAAGTAATTAGTGAAAATACAGAGGCACCCCTGTAATATTGCTTTCACTTGCAACACGTAGAAAGCATCAATTTTTGTTATCACAACTATTTACTTCAGTTAGAGGAGAAAATATTTTTAATGTTGAAGAGAACTATGTGTAGATTCCTGGTGGTAGGAAATGTACACTTGCCACTTTGCTCCTCCACATGTAGAAAACAACAACAACAAAATTAGTTCCAAGAGTCACAATAGTATTTGATATGCAGAATCCTTGGGCTTGATTTACAAAGGTCCACAAATGTATTTTCAGAAATATTTTTTGAATAGGACCAACTAACTCACTTTATGATAAATATTTTTCAATAAAACTTAAAGATTGTTGTATTGGCAACGTATAGACTGGAGAGTTTCTTTTCAGATGGACCGTAGGAGTTAGATATTTGATTCACATTTAAAAATAAACAACAAGGTCTTCTGTGAAAATGCCACTGTTAAAGACAAATAATGAAAAATGTGTCAACGCAGACACATGTAAGGGTACAGCCAAGGGGATCTATGCATGTTAATAATACTGAGCACATATTTAAGCATTTTTCTGAAATATGACAATATCTTTGCATGATTTGCTCACTTCCACAATCAGAAGTTTAAGAAAAATTTGTAGTGTCTGAGCAATTCCTACCAAAAAAATGAAACTTACAGGGCTAACATCAACTCTGAGTGATTCATTGGTTGGTAATGAATTACACAGGAGCTGTAAACAATGCAAAGTAACTCCAGAACACTGATATTGCTTTGGAACACTGTATTGAAAGCTGAAAAAACCAACCCAGATCCCCAAAACAGTTATACTAGCAGAATATAAGTTTAGTGAAACCTCTTGTCTCAGACAAAAGGATTGTAAGTTTAGTCATTAAGAAAATATAAGACATGATAAACAACACAGGGCAACAGCTGAAGGAGATGATAGAATTACCTTTTTTTCTTAAAAAAAAAAAAAGGAAAAAATACAAAATCCTAAGCTCAGCATCCATTCTATAAGGAATCATTAAGGAAAAAATACTGTTAGAAATATTCTTGATAAGCAAATTGCAAAAGTATTATTGTAACATTATGTATTTATTTATTTGTTTAGGTGTACAAACAAAATTATATTAGGCAAAAGTTATTACAAAGCTGCAAATTTGGTACTGGGATATGGGATTTAGATGTGATTTTTTTTCTTTCAGGTCCACCCTCCTGACCATTGACAAAATATTTCAGCTCCCTGGTCTCTGCTTTTCAACCTATAAAACAGAAATATTTATCTTCCTTCATAAATAACTTGAGCATGACTAGATTAAAAATTCTTCTTATTAGGCAAAGAATATTCATTATGTTTACCCATGTCTGTGTTAAGGAATTTCTTCTTAGTAGAGCCAGAAGATTGAACCTTTGAATTCAACACACAGGCTAAGGTTACATCCCATGAATTCAGGTGCCTGTGCTTCTCAAGACCCAGACCTCCTCGGAAAAAATTCTATAGTCAACAGGTTGAAAGGGACATTTCCAGCCCCACTGCCAAGGGCAGGGATGCCTCCCACTAGACCAGGTTACTCAAAGGCCCATCCAATCTGGCCTCGAACACTTCCAGGGACAAGGCATCATAACTTATCTAGATATTCTTGACAGAACATTGTACTCTATATATATAGCAAACAATACAAGTTTTGTGAGTCTTTGATAGATTTAACTCATGTAACCAGCACTTTCACATGGCAGATGCTAAAATCTGCAATTTTCATACTGGCAGTCCTACAGTTCTTCTGCAGCAGGTTTATCATCTCGTATGTTTTCTGCCCATACACATATATAGCTACATTTTTTCCCCTTGAGCCACTAAAAGCTTTCTAGTGACTATCTAGAAATATTAGGTTTGCCAATCTTTATTTTTCTTAATCCTCTAGTGTGGTGTGATCTAGTCATCTGCTTTTTGTTTGAGCTTTCTCAAGATTTATTCAGACCAAATCTCTTGTGTGAATTACCTGCAGAAGTTAGATAAGCAAGATGTATCTTTTTCACTGGTGCAGAGAAGTTTGAAAGTATATTCGTGACATAAAGCATTACTCATTGGTTAACAATATAAAAATTAGAAAAGTCATTAATATAGTTAATGATCCTTAATTACATAATGGAATGCCTGTTACATGATTCTTTAGTGTCTCAGCGTTTCCATGCATTATTGATAGCCAATTAGGTACAGACGAAAGAACTGGGAGAACTATTTGCAGCAAACAATTTATTTGATAAATTTAACCTCCCTTTCTGTTTTTGAATTACCTGTAAGCAGGCTTTGATTTTTAAAAATGCCATTGTTTCTCCAAGTAAATCTTTTAAGCAAGGGTCTTCCAGCCTATATTCTGATTGCCAAATATTTTATGTACTATTGCTTTCTAGGTATGAGTGATTCTTATTTCTCCAAAACACTATTTATCTCTTAACTCTGCTGTCATATTCTATTCCTTCACTAGATGAATACTAAACTCAGACTCTTCTGTTCTCCTCCTCCTTCAAGCGTGGTCTCATTCAGTCCAACGTATTCACTTTTCACTGTGACTGAATTTTCTTTTAAGAATAGCTAGATCTTTTAGAATGGGACTTAACAGGTTCTTCCTTTCCTTTTCTGGCAGATGAAGCTGCTATTCTTCCCAGCTCCTATGCTGAGTGGAAGAGTCTGTTTTCTAAGTAGGCAGATACATGCACTGAAGATGTGGTCAGTGGTCATTTTTAATGTGTTCAAGGATGAAGACTCCACAACATCTCAGCGAAACCTGCTGCATTGCTCAACCACCTGCACAGTAAAAAAAAAAAGGTTTTTCTTATGTTTAAACAAAGATTCCATATTTCATTTTGTGCTCCATTGTCTCCTACCTTTTATTTAGGCACCACTAACAAAAATCTGTCCCAACCTTCTTTACTCTGCTCATCAGGTATTTACACATATTGATAAGATCCCCCTTAGATTTCTCTGGTTTGGGTTTACAGCCTCATCTCTCTCAGCTCTCACTGCACCTTAGGTGTTCCAGTCCCTTAATCATTCTCATGGTCCTGCTCTGCACTTGTTCCAATATGTCCATCTCCCTCTTGTACTCAGGAGTCCAGAAACAGAGACAGCCTTAGATTCTGCCTCACCAGTGTTGAGTACAGAATAAGAATCCCCTCCTCTGACATGATGGTGATGCTCCCCTAACACAGCCCTTTATACTGTCTGCTGCATTTGCCACAAGAGCACATTGCTGGCTCTGAGTCAGCTTGTTAACCCCCAGGTCCCTGTGGTCTTTCCTGCAAAGCCACCTCCCTACAAAGCCACTTTTCCAGTCTTTCTTGGTGTATACAGTTGCTCATCCAGAGATGCCTCTGTATTCAGCACTGGTGCAGCCACACCTTGAGTCCTGTGTCCAGTTCTGGGCCCCCTCATTACAAGAAAGACATTGAGGTGCCGGAGGGTGTTCAGAGGAGGACAACAGAGCTGGTGAAGGGTCAAGAGACTAAGTCATATGCGGAGCAGCTGAGGGAGCTGGGGCTCTTTATCCTGGAGAAAAGGAGGCTTCAGGGTGACTTTACCACTCTCTGCAACTCCCTGACAGGAGTTTGTAGCCAGATGGGTGTTGGTCTCTCCTCCCAGGCAACAAGTGACAGGACAAGCGGACATGGCCTCAAGCTGCCCGAAGGGAGGTTCAGGTTGGGCACGAGGAGGAAATTTTTCATGGAAAAGGTTATTAAACATTGGAATGGGTTTCCCAGGGAGATAATGGAGTCACCGTCCCTGGAGGAGATTCAGAAGTGTCTGGATATGGCGCTTAGTGCCATAGTCTAGCTGACAAATGGGTGATCGGGCAAGGGTTGGACTTGATGATCTTGGAGGTCTTTTCCAACCTAGATGATTCTGTGATTCTGAGATGCAGGACTTGCCATTTCATCTTTTTCAAACTAAAATAAATTCCTATCAGCATCAAGGGATTAAAGGATGACTAGAAACTCAAATAGTGTCCTTTATCAATATCTACATTCTAAATCTCATCTCTCTGCCTGAGAGGAGATGCAACTTGCCTGGATGTTTGTTCAGTCACATTGAGTGGGTGATGCCAACAGGTTTGCATAGGCTGGATCTGCTGGGAAGGCTCTTAAGCAGTCTGTGTGTTAGGTCCTTGTTACTGTTATCTTAAAACAAGTCTGTGACTGTGCTACCACCATATCAGGACGCCTTCAGCAGCTCTGCCAGGTCAGCTGCTTGGGGGGTGCGCGTGGGCCTGGATGAAGGGAGTCCGGGGTCTGAGTGCTACACCTTGGCCACAGCAGGAACACACAAAAGTGGCCGAGAACGTAGCTTCCACTTGAGGGGCTTCCCCCAGGCCGGTGGGAGACGCGCCAGCAGAGATAAAGGCGAGAGAAGTGATCTGCTGCTTGGGTTCCAGAGAGTTTAATCTTCTGAAGACGCAGAAGCAGCGAGATCAGATACCAGGAAGTTACAGACAACTAATGGGGAACTGACGGCAGGGCTGCAGGGAGGCTGTGGGAACTCACAATTCACGATGCTACACAAGTCTTTATAGCTCTTCTCTGTAAAGCTCATTTTAGGACTAAAGTATGTCTCACTCTTAATTCTAGTAGATAAAAACATCTGATTTGAAGAGAAAATGTGAAAATAAATGAGTTTTTAAAGAAAATAACAAGTTTTCAGTTTTGTTCTCAAGTTACACAGAGTATTCCTATTTTTTAAAACGTGTAGCAAATTAACACCTAACGAGTCAAAATGAGAATTTATTTTTCTCTGAGATCTCCTGAGAACTACTTGATATGTATTTTATAAAATCCTAAAAGTTAGTGTAATTTCTGTGTATAATATCTAAATAATATCCATGTCATCAGATATGAAAGATGAATCAGAGAATTAAAGACCTTATGTGTATGTATTAAAATTTGTCCTTCATAGATTTTCAAGAGCAGATCTGCTACTAAATAAGTTCTGTAATATCTAACAAGTGTTTCAGAATGTAGTCTCTCACATCACTCTCTCCACAAAGGTGAGTGATTGCAGCAGGCATTAAAAAGTATTATTAATCAGAAGTCCACATCACAGCAACTCTAGCTACCTTCTCCCCTCCCCTGCATCTTGAATAAACCCATTACTGCTGCTTGAAATTTCAAGTGACAGCTAATTTAAGTGTGGCTTCACATTATGGGTTCCAAAAATTACAAACTACTGTTTAGATTTATTTGCTAAGTCATGTAGCAGAACATTTTACAAGACTGTCTGTAAAACTAGACTGAAAAGGAGAACATGGTTTTAACTGGGTGATTTTAATTTATTGTCCGTTTTGTTTTGTTCACTTCAGGGAATGAACATAGCTCTTACATTGTATCAGAGCAACTGACGACTCTAGTTTAAAAATTCTTAAAATGTTAAAATGTTGGTGTGCTGTAATATACATGTTGCCTTGTAAAGACAAGCAAAATTGAGTGCTCTTGTCTCTCATAGGCCCAACTAAAAGAGGAGAAAACACTCCAGCACAGCCAAACCCTAATAATTTCACAAAACATATCTTACCTTACTCTGCAATGGTTTAAACCACAACAGAAGAGAACAAACCTGTAGGAACCATTCAGCACAGGCATTTACACCTACTGCAAATAAGCTGTAATCAAAAATCCATTGAAGCCTTTGTACCCATTCAGTGAGCTGATGAAGTCATGAGAATTTGGTGAAACTACTGCTTTATTCCCTTCCAGGAGGGAGCATGTTGCTCTTTATAAACAAAGGGTGGGAAATAGAACCTCAACAGGGAGAGTAAAGTCCTGAGCAAACGGTGACGAATATAAAACCAGCATCATTAGATTTACCTGGCATCTCTTATTCAGTGCACATGCTGTTGATTGACAGAGACTCAACATGTTGATTCATGCTATTAAATTGTTAAGTCAATGCCTAAAAAGGTTACTGCCATCCATAGTGTGATTGTTGATGAGGTTCCTGACTTTGCATACATTACCAAGGTCTGGCTGGATGACTTTGTAAAAGTATTATTGGTCCAGATGTCTTCTTTTGAATCTTAGCTCATAAAAATTTGAGAAATGGCTAAAGCAGTGATACTACAAGGCTTTTAATACAGCAGACAAAGCAAGAACAGAAGGTGGAATTCAGCAAAGCTCAGACTAGTGGTAAGATGTGTTATTTTAATGATTAAGAAGATTTATCCTAGGGCCACACTGCAGAGTAATAACTAGCAGACTAACTCAACATACCGTTCACAGTCCCAACAAAAGACATTCTCAAATCTGCCTGGTTTGTGTTGCAATGTAGACAATGCATTGTCTACACTGCAGCACAATTAAAACACTAGCAATCAAAAGCAAAATGTGTTTCCCTCCTATTACCTTCCAGAAATCTAAAAGCAATTAATAATATATAAGGCTTTAATTTAGCTGTACACATTTTTCTTCCCTCTGCAAAATAACTGAGATCGGGTCTGATGCAATAATTGTACTCTACACCTTGTAGAGTTCAGGGTAGTGAATGTAAAGTAAAGAATCTAGGTACTTGGTTTGACCTGGGAATGAATCATTTCAGAAAGTGTTAATATGATTCCAGTTGTATTTAAGGAACAGACCAAGTGAAGGATTTAGTATAAATTTTCTTGATAAAATGATCATTTATGGAAAGATATCAGAGTTACTGCTAAACAAGCTATCTCAGGTGTCAGGAGATATATACTCATGTTAGGTCAAGGTCCCATCTGGGCCATATTACACTGCCTCACCACAGGTGCTTGATTGGTAGTTCTGGACCCTGGTGATATTAATTTGCATAAATCCTGCTTAATTTGCTTAAAATTTGCTTGAGGTACAGGTGTATGTAGAGTTAAGTGCTTTGATTAACAGGAGTAGATTTAAATATGTACTTATATCATGTTGTTAATTCCCACGAAAGCGATTCATTAAAACACTTATGAAAAATTAACTTTTGTACTGAGTACACTATATCGGGTACCATGCTACAAGTGTGCACTGCACATGCAGGTATCATAGTGCATGTTCACAATGGTTACCATGACACCATGTGCTTCACCTGCTCAGCACCATCACTGATGACACAAAGCTGTGAGGAGTGGCCCACACCTCAGAGGATTGTGCAGCTCTTCAGAAGGACCTTGACAGGTTGGAGGGATGGGCAGAGAAGAACTGTCTGAAGTTCAACAAGGGCAAATGCAGTATCCTGCACCTGGGGAAGAAAAACTCCAGGCACTAGCACAGGATGAGGGCCAACCTGCTGGAAAAAAAGTCTGTGGAGAAGAACCTGGGTGTCCTGGTGGACAACAAGCTCTCCATGAGCCAGCAGTGTCCTGGTGGGCATGAAGGCCAGAGGTATCCTGGGGTGCACTGGGAAGGGCATTGCCAGAAGGCTGGGAGAGCTGATCCTGCCCCTTTACTCAGTGCTGATGGAGCATATCAGGAGTGCTGTGTTCAGTTCTGGGCCCCTCAGCACAAGAGAGACATGGAGCTCCTGGAGCAGGTCCAGTGGAGGGCAATGAAAATGATGAAAGGTCTGGAACATTTCCCTTACAAGGAAAAGCTAAGAGAGTTGGACCTGTTCAGCCTCAAAAAGAGATGGCTTAGAGGGCACCTCAGCATCATGTAAAAGTATCTGAAGGCAGAGGGTCAAGAGGATGGATCCAGGCTCTTCTTGGTGGTGCCAAGCAATGGGACAAGAAGCAATGGGCAAAACCTGATGCGCAGGAAGTTCCACCTGAATATGAGGAATAACATTACTGTGCGCATGACCACACGCTAGAACAGATTGCCCAGGGAGGGTGTGGAGGCTCCCTTACTGGAGATATTCAAGAGCTGTCTGGACACAATCCTGTGCAATGTGCTCTAGGATGATGTCATGATTACAGAGAAAAAGGGTGGAGTTTCTAGCACTTTTTTATTCCATGCCACTCATATCATGAGGGGAGTGAAGCTACAGCAGGAGGAAGCTGGGGCTGGAAGAAGAAGGGTCGCCAGCTTTTTCAATCTTACCCATTCTGTGATTCTGAAAAGGTATGATACATTTGGTCAACTTGAAGAACACTCAATAACAAAAGGCTGAGTATTATTTACTGCTGAGTGTTCTTACAGTTGCTGTTGTATAAGTTGTTTTTTTCTCTTTTTTTCCTTTTCCTTTTTCTCTTTTTGCTGTCTAGCTTGGCTTTTCTCTTGTTTTTTAAAATAAGTTCAAAGAGAAAGCTTCAAAAGTTAAAGAACTGCCCATGAAGCAGTGCTCTCCTGTGCTTATCCTTCTGCTCTGAGTCACTTTTGGGCTTGTTGCTGTCCTTTTTACTGTAACACTAGGTCTGACTGTGCTCAAAATAGTGTTGTAGCTTGTGAGCTGCAAGATTACTCTCAAGTTAGCTCAAACTTACCAATATTTACTTGCTATGAAATAGAAAGAGAATTTCAAAATGATGAAAGTAATGTTTTAGCCTTTCCAGAGTGGTGAACAATTCTTTTTTCCTACTGTATTTAATACCCATGGAAGACAAATTACTTCTATGGACTAGACAATCTGTTCCAAAACTGTCAAAATGTCCATATTCCTGAAAATACTCAGCCTTCCTGTTACCTGAAATGTATTGGCCAACTGGTATTTTTCAATTAAATCCTTCAAGCAACTGCCTAGAGACACCACTGAGAGACTCCTGAGAATTCAGTCCCACTGCTTGTGTTTACAGGGAACAGCTGAGAGAAAAAAAAAGTTCAGATAAACAGAGAACAGTAGAAAGAAAAGATCCGTAAATTGCATTACCGGATATATTTTCCTCTTCTTAAGTAGAAAATTCTACCCATTTGTTTCAAAATACATGCTTGGCAAATTGCAGGCCATTTCGTGCTGGAAATAGCATTCAACACATAGAAGTGGAGTGTTCACTTTCACCCAAAATCATGTGAGTCAATGTGAGGAATCTAATATGATGCAAAATGTTTTGGTTTGGGCACTTTAAATGTATATACAGAAAGATACTTTTAAATTTTTTTAATAAAAAGATCATTTGGTGGAATATTTTGGTTTTCATATGAATGGCTGAAATCCAAAGTTCTATTCCACCGACAGTATGAACTATTTTGACACCACTGTGGTTTTTTTTCATGGGAGATGATCTACTGAGGTACCCGTTCTCATTTTCTACCAAAGATCTCGAGACTTCCTTGTGAGATATCTCACCCATGACGCACTATGTCCCCCTCACAATTTCTGATGGTCACCCCCTCCCATTGGTGGACACAGGTGATGCAGGATATTGGAATCCAGAACTACTGCTAGGAGATACCTTCTATGAAACAGAAGCATCAGCATATGAAATGGTGTTTTGATGGAAATCACATACTTCACATTTTATGTAAATTCACCTTTCAATTAAAAAACCCCCCACAAAATACTGACATGGATCACTAAGTCCTCTTCGCATCAAAAGCTCTGTTTGACATAATCACAACATTTCTGTTATTTTCTACAATTCCTGTGATAGTAATACGTATTCGTATGCCACAGGGCATACATAGATGATAGTAATAATCAGTAACAATAATCATGTTTCTGATTTCATCCAGTTTCATACTTTTCAAAGCCTACTGTTATCAGCAACTGAAATTCTGCGGCTGAGGGTTTAGAATTCCCCCACAGAGATTAAATCTCACTATAAGTGGCCTTTGTATATGCATGAGTGTTATATTAAAAAGAAAATGTTATCACTAATTTTAAAAGCAGATAATTTAAAATAGCCAAATTAACAATGAACTAATGAAAGAGAGATTAGTATTGAACCTATATTACCAATATTCATAATAAATAAACTTATGTGTTAACAATATACTCTCAAAATATTTCTGACATTCTCTTATCTTTGGCAGATGAAACTTCACGTCTCACAACCTGGACTTTTCATTTCCCAAGGAGCTTTAATGTTTGCATGAAAGGTTCTGTCCTGACAGCAACCTTCAGGCACTTCACTGACATTATCTGTGAGTTACAAAACTTTGAGTAAAACCAGAATTATCTTCCTCATATGTGTCAGCTGTGGAAAAAAACCCAAAAAAAACAAACAAGCAAACAGCAAACTTGGACAGGATTGCCTAACATATTATGAGGGTTCTTCTTGCAGCCCAAAGGTATATATGTATATCTGGAAATTAAAACTGAGATATTTAAAAACATTCCTCCAAAATGCTAAATATATTTGATGTTGCTGAATTCAAAGCTTTCTGGTTGCTTTAGCCCAGCCTCTGTGCTGCAGCATTTTACTAGCAGCACATTTGTGGAAAAAAAATGCTGTAAAAACATCACAAGAAGATTTTAAGAGACTCAGTTGACACCTGGGGAGCTATCACATCTCTAGTGAGATGGTTTTAACAGTAAAAGACAAGACGTCACAAACTTCCCACTTTTCAGCTGAGATCCAGACTTTGGGATACTCTGCTGTCACAGTGTTTTGTCTTTATGCTTTCTCCTTCCTTGTTTTGAGTTTCCTTTTCCTCCGTCGGTGTTCTCCTAAGTGTTTGTCAATCCACAGCCTTATTTTTTCTCTACACTTCTCAGTGATTTTGTTATTTTCAATTCTGATACACCTATAGCATATCTTAATCCTTTCTTATCTCCATATATATAAAAAAACAGGTCAGAAAAACACAAGCAGAAAAACTTCATATTCATATTTCTATATTCATGCCAGAAATGTTTGTGCGCTTGACCAGACTTACAGAAATAAACCTGTCTTGATGGTTTTCTAGCTTATTAAATTCAAACAAATTTTCCCTGATTCCTTTTTTTTTCCTAATGATTAATCCATCAAGGAAGAAGAAGAAAAAAAATCATAATTTGAAATTTGAGATAATCATCTCTGAGAAAGATTAAAATGAGAGTACAGCTTAAAAGTGTCAGGCTGTTCAGGGACAGTTTTTGTACTAAGAGAGGCTAAATATATCAAATATACTCTTTGTTGTTATTTGTTCTAAATTAATTGGGATATACAGGAATTAGTTGCTGGAGCACAAACCAAGTTTAAGTTATATCCTGTGCAAATTAAGCTGTAGTACCTATTTGTGTGGCTGTAGAAGTCCAGAATTGTATTAGCTTTCACCTTGTCTAGGCTCTCCATCAGAAGTTCAAGAAATGGGATATTTATCAAATTTAGAGACCATTTGACCTTCTCCAAGTTAATACAAAATCAGATTGACCTATGGGTGCCAATATCAAGAGCTAGTTCACTCATTAGATGCCTTCTAGATAGGGATGACCAAACGGTTTGACCTGAGATCACTGATGAGCTACATCCTATTAACCTCCAAAAAAGGAGAGACAAGAAAAAGAAAGAGAAATAGGGGACAAAAGAAGCTTCAAAGTAACAGCTGTGTTTGATAAAGAAAATAGCAGAAATATGGTATAATGGCTATATATTTGATCTGCTCATCTATGACAGCAGTCTCGGGATAAAGAGCTGAAAAACCATTAGTATTGAGCAGTCCCAGCAAACTTCAGGACAGTAACCAACAAGTGACCAAATTCTTGCTTTTCCACACCAGAAGTCAGCTTTGTTCTCCCCTGTGCATGAAACAAGTCTTGCCAAAACTACAGAGACAAACAATCCAGGAGAGAATCTTTATCAGTAATTTCACTGAATTAAAAAATGGCAAGATGGTTCAAGAAAACAACTGATTTACATGAGGGATCTCAGGAATGTGATAGTTTTTTTCTTTTTTTTTTNTTTTTTTTTTTTTTTTTTTTTTTTTAATTCTTACATCCTAATTTAATACATCAAATATCACCTGATTTTGAATGAGGAGGAAAAACAATTACTTGAGTATTTGAGTCAAGTCTGGTTGCATGTGAAGGACTAGGCACTCATCCAGAATGCTTTTTTTGTTGGTTTTTTATTTTTTCTTCCTTTTCTTTCTTAATATGCACAGTTAATCTCACTGTGCCAACCAAGTTCGTCACAGAAAAACTGAGGTTCTGTGAGGGTGGTGAGGCCCTGGCACAGGCTGCCCAGAGAAGCTACAGATGCCCCAATCCTGGAAGTGTTCAGTGCCAGGTTGGATGGGGCTCTGAGCAGCCTGGGAGAGTGGAAGCTGTCTCTGCCCATGGCAGTGGGGCTTGAACTGGGTGATCTTCAAGATCCCTTCCAATTCAAACTGTTCTAGTTTTCCATGATTCCATAGAAATTCTGAAATAATTTATGGTAAACTTTTAGAGTTCCAAAGACTTCACATGCCTGATTCCACAGATACATGTCCACTAAATAAAGTTATGAAATGCTTCATCTATTATATTTTCTGTAAATCAAAAAAGGAGCACATTTTCTTTGTTAGGTTCCTGGGCAAGTGGTAAAATTCAGCTACCTGAAAAGTGTCAAGATTTTAAGTTTGAACACTTTTTTTTTTTTTTTTTTGCTAAAGCAAGAGAATAATTCCCAAGTGAAAATAGTCTAATGTACAAATGGACTTGTGATATTCTATTTTATCTTACTAATGGGAATTTTGTGTTAAAAACTTTATTTTTTTACATTTTTGTTTTGCTATTTTTAAGCCACTGCCTTTGAACAAGAAAAAGTTTATCAAAATAGTGCAAACCAAGCCTACTTTACTTCCACTTTATATATTCCTACTATATGTCTATCTGCACACCCTGAAGGCTAAGTTGACAGTAAATTTGCCTTAATGCATTTTGTGTCAAACAGTGCTGCCAATGTCTGTGTGAGAGTGCTCTGAAGAGAATACTTAGGTGAAAAGAGGGAACAGCCCCTCCCTTAGTTCCTAAAAGGAAGCCCTGAAAACAAAATAGGTCTCTGAATTAAACTTTTTTTCATTTTCTAGGTGATTGTGCTGCTGCATTTGTAAATCCAAATAACAATTTTATAACCATTATTGCCCATGAATTATAGCTTATATCATATTTGTATCCAAAGTGAATCGATAATTTGCAATAGATCTCTTTGCCAGTTATGCAATCAAACATTATAAAAATACATTCCTCCTTCAAAATAGAAAACTATTTAATCAATTTAAATTAAATTCCAAATTAAGATAGAGATACTAATCTATGTTCAGTCGCTCATATCAATATAGATACCATAAAATAAATAGGAAAATAGATTCCTGCTCCTGAGAACTTGTAATGTGATTTAAGGAATTTTCAGTCTGGAAACATATCCCAGCCCTTCACAGCTGTTTCTGAGGATTGACTCTAGCCTAATTCTGCCTTTTCAATCTATAGAGTGCCCCCAAATTCTTCATTATTTTAAAAATATGCTAAATTCTGACTTCATTCAATTTTTATTTTGTGTCCAGGCCAATGCCAAAGGACACCCAGGCATGTTTCACATGAAAATAAAAACCAGTTGTGTTCCTTGTCTGAATGCAGGATGAAATTAGTTCCTCCAACTCTCTGACACTTGTCTGAAGAAAACTTACAAGGGTCTGTCTCCATTTGAGAAAAAAACAGGCTCTGGAATATTTGGTATTCCTACAGGACCCCACCAAATAATCTGGTCCTTAGGAAAAAAACATATCATCATCCCACTGGGCAGTTCCGTTTCTCAGGTTCTATTTCAGGATATGTATATATATAGATATGAGTTTTGGGGAAATGAGCAGTAGTCTGCAGGGCTGAGCCACAGGCTAAAGCGTTCCCACATGATATCCCATCAACAGATGCCGGAGGTTTAGCTCCTTCCCTACAGCATCACTTCTTCTCACCAAAGCTCTCTTTCCATCAGACAAAGACAAGTAATAATACTTTGTTCCCTTTCAAACACGAGTTCAGAAATGCAAGTTACAAACTGACAATTTTTCTGCATAAAAAAAAGCCTGGTCTGCCAGTGTGCTATTGTAGAGAGGTTAGTATTTCCCTTTAGTCTTAATTTATTTGGATCTGAAAGCTTAATATTGCCAGTTCTTCACAGAATTAAAAGAGAATGCCTGTAATGAAAAGGCAATGTATTAAAACAAATATTCATCTTCCCATATTATTCATTTTCTCACAAAAATATTACAGCAAATTCATTCAGTTACAGATTTAGAAACTACTGTTAGATTATGATATTAATAATAGTAGTATTTATTATTTCTGTTTATGTTAGACTACTTTTTCTTAAAAAAAAAAAATATATATATGTATATATAATGGGTAGTTGTTTTACTCCTCAGCAGAGACAATTCTACTATACTGGTTTAAGAGATAAAACCTGTCCAAACTTCCGTAAAGATCAGAGTGTCTTATCTTAAGTTGGATTACTACTCTTGCAGACTGAGACCAGATAAACAAAGCCCTTATATAACTTCAGGGCTGTTGTGATCAATTTGCCTGGTGCACGACTCTGGGGACCATGCTGTTTTACCATCTTGATTGCAATGATAAATCCATCATTATGTTCAGTGCACTGGAAACAGCTCAGAGCCTTGCCATTTGTGGCAAATCTTTTCTATGGCAGGCTCATAGTAAATCAGTCTAACCTGAGCTGACAATGATTGATTCTGAACAAAATGTCATGAACAATCAAATCCTCTGTTTTCTCCTTCTTTTAAAACTGAATAGATTTAACCCCCTAAATCTAACTAAATTCCAAATAAGAGAAAATGGAGAAGGATTGCTTGAGGGTGTTTTCTTTTCTCTGATTGATAATTCTGGAAAAAAGGGGGAGATTTAGTTCACATTTTAGAAATCTGAAGTGTGTGGCAAACAATGCACCTGTTATTTACAGTCATTGATCATTACTATCATTAAGAGTCAGATAAACACATATTTTAATCCGCATCAGAGTGCATGTGTGGGTAGGAGACAGGAAGATTTATCAGCTCTCTGAGGCAGGTATTGTTTCTTTCCTTCTGCTTGCTTAAATCCCTCTCATAATGGACCTGTGGTAATGATTGGAGTGCCTGAAACATTTTGTGACACAAACAGCATCAATATTGTAACACAGCATTAGAGTCATCCAGTTGGCCTTCTGATTTATCTTGGGTTATTTTTTTTGGCCTCACAGAAGTTGTTATAAAGTACCCTGAACCATCAGGGGTGTTAGGGGGAACCTAAAGCTCTTCCAGAAATCTGTGTTGGTCAAAATCTAACATTTGATTGAACATGGTTGTATCAAATCCTATATTTCATTGACAGAAAATGTACAGAAAAGAAGAGAAAACTCTTCTGGCCCCAAAGCTGAACGTTCCAAAGCTTGGAATTAATTTTATCAGTTAATTTTTTTTAAGCTATAGTTAGAAAATAATACACCACCATGATATCCCTTAAAGCAGCCAGGTTTTTCTGGAATAGATGCAGATCGTAAAAAAGACATCAGCAAATCTTCTTGCTTTACAATTTGTGACAAAAGAAAAAAAAAGTGGTGTTGAAATAAAATAGCTTTGGCTTTTTTGCATACTGAATAGAAAATGAAATGATACAGTCACTGAAATGATTACCTCATTTATTTGTTTATCAAGAATATTGGATGAAAGAAAGTAAGGGAATTGAAATTAAATGAATTGTAAGCATCTTTCAAATCTATTCTTTTTTCTAATCTACAGAGATCAGACACTTTGGAGAGGCAATCAGCATCGACGTGAGGTAGAACAAACAGAAGCATCTTCCAGCTGAGACAAAAGGCTTTGCAGAGCTCCTGTTTGTGAGATGTGAAAAGAATAGCTTAAATTGACTATCAGATATTTTTATACTGTTGTGGAGGAGTGGGAATCTTTCAAATATAGTGAATATCATGCTTGTGAAACTGAAACACAAGCAGAACTTGCTGTAGATGGGGTATTATTCTTTGCACAGCCTTACTAATGCAACTGCTTCTGACCTGAATTAAAATCATTATTCCTATTCACACTTTCTTAATCAGAATTACTAGGGGAAAGGCAGTTCTGCTTCACAGAGGATTTAATTATATCATCAAGCTTTGATATTCAAAACTTATTTTAGTTTTGATTCAGAACAAATCCCAAAAATTCTCAGTGACAACAATAGTCCAAGGGTTCTTAATACAAAGACAATCCACTCTGAGAGACTGAACCTGGGCTGCAGTTTCTGAAAGCCCTGGGATTTCTGGATTAGAGGCAATCTCCTTGCTTGGCTGCCTCAGTGACACGAAGCTTCATAGTCTGGTCTCTTCAGTAAAACAAACCAATAGCCACATATATGAGTTTTCAAGAAAGCAGGATGTTTTGAAGATGCCTGTCAGGCAAGTTCCTAATACTTGGTGTCTAAAATAACTGCTATTAAATTTAACTCTCTGTGGACTTTTTCATGACATTCCCAAGTAAAACTGGTTTTTTTTGTCCTCAGATATTTTCCAGTCAGCATTAATCACTCAATTATTGGCTGTTGACTACAATACCAATGCAGCACAAACACAAATGGGTTTGTCAAATGAAGCAGCTGGTGCTGAGGACTTCTGTCCATGCCATATGGGGTGGGGTGTTCAGGGAGATGATTTGGCCTCACTGTAGTTTGCTTGTGGACAAGTATTCTGTTTCATTTAAACCAAGAGTAATCTCATTTCTGATTTCCTTTGTGAGAACCAGCATTCCTAATCCAAAATAAAATGGTAGGGTAAATATTCCATCTAGAAAAGGTTAGATCATGACTTGTGGCCTCACTGTCTGGGGATATCCTGCATATCCTACAGCTTGGCTGCTGTTCAGTACTGTGCCAAGTAATAACTTTTAGAATTATGCCAAAACTTTACCAGGTGGCAGTGAAGGTTTGGTCTTCCTCAGGAAGTTACTGTGAAGCAAATTCAAGCCTGAGACATGTGACACCATTATTCCAGCATGGATCCCCTTGGAGTCAATCAGTAGACATTAACTAATCAAAGCTTTTTCACCTTAAAATCCAGTGACAGTGAACAAATCACAAGGACCATTTATGGGGAATTAAGAAGAAATTTGCATGGAGAAACTTTAATATAGAGATATTTTTACATGAGAGGCAGTCAGAAAAAGACATAAGGTAAACAAAGTGACTCAGAGCTGACTTTCAGTTGTTCGTATAGGTTCTTAACATAACATGAAACCAAACTTCCAGTTAGCTCATATGAGCTTTTCCACATGTTTCTGTGTAAGTAGGTTTTTTGTAGATAATTTGAGGAGGTCACCATGCTTCACATTAAGCAAAAAAAATGCAAAGCAAACTAACCAAGTTTTGATCTGGGTTAAGCACAACCTGTTGCCAGAGGAGGCTAAGAAGCTAGCAGAATTAAAACAGAAATTATAAATATATACAAGTAACCGACGTAGCAGTATAAAAGCAAATATTGAATCAGTCACCAAGCAGTGAACCAACAAAAACAGCACAACACTTTCAGAACTGACAAAATACTTGTAAGACCAGGCTTCAGGGAAACTCACCCCATCCAAGATCTGGTAGCATTTTACTGGAAGGCGTTTCACTGTTTATTTTGAAATACCTGGTGCCAGCCTCTGCTGATTATGCTACAGAAAAGTAGATGAGAAATGAGCCCACGTACTATACCAGTGAAAAGCACACTCATATTCATGAAATCATCTTGTATCTCTTCAAATATGAACATAACATAAAAAATAAACTTTGTCTTAACATTTCTAAAGGTTTGTTTTTTTTTTTAATCTGACCAGTGCTGAGGTCATTAAGCTTTTAAAATTATACCTACACTAGCAAAATAAACAGGATCAGGGCTAAGGCCCACAGCCCATACAACAGGACTTGACTGTTCACCCTGCTAAACTGTTAATCCTCCTTGGCCCAACTTTGCACAGGATGAACAAGCAGACTCCCATTCAACATTGGGCCAAGATCCAAGTCTGGCACAGGTAGGACTATTCCAGCAGTGTTTGGGAGGATAAGGGTATTTTATTGTGCAGTTCAATTTGGGCTGTGTCACTAACCTTCAGAGACAGAAAATATTGCCTTGTACCTTTTATTAATTAAAGATTACAGTCATATGAATTACATTGAATTTTTTTTTCCCTTTAGCAAATCTCAGCCTTAATTTTTCTCAAATATATTACTCCCAGAATTGAAAAATCCATTGCTGACATAATTCTATGTAAGTGAACAGTCCCTCTCTTGACACACGTTGGCTCCTGTGCTTACATCTGTACTACCAAATCATAAAAGTGCCCATGCCCAGGCATTACCCCACAATTATCCATACAGTCAGACTGTAAGTACTGTTGTAAGGGGGGTCTAACACAGTCTTGGCTTCCTAAAACTGTAGAACAATTGTTGGATGTGGATAAGTGAATTTATCCTTATGGATGTGAATTTTGCTTTACTGTTTCAGTCAGAGTGGTCATTGGGCTCTTTTGCTTGCTGTTAAAGAAGTAGCTGATGGGTAGGTGTAGCTACACTGTCACAGGGCAGCGCTAAACTTACTCACTGCCTTCCTATCGAGCAGACTGGCAGTGTCCAAACTACACAGTCCTTGTCCCTGGGCCAGCTCTTGTCCCCAGTGGTGCCTACAGAGACTTAATACGTAATCATGAATTTATGTGCTCTTCAGTACAGAATGTCAGAAATAACACAAGGTCTGTTTCAGCCCAGCAGCATGATACTTTTATTGCACAGAAGTAAAGATAACCTCTAGGAAGTTGCATGACAGTGGCTATTTGAAGGTGCCAAGGCTGTGGGGACAGTACTGAAGAAAGATGTTGGGCAGAGAGCACCAAACCCAATGCAGTTTCATCCTCATTGCCTTGGAGGAGCAGTCTCTGGAGTCTGCAGTCAAAGACATCTTTGCTTTTTGGTGAGAGTTAAAACAAGTCATATAAATCTCTAAGGGGAAAAGACTGTCTTTGCTCCCTCGTGTCTTTTATTTAGCAGCATGGATTCACCCAGCATGGTTTCTACAGCTGAAATACGCATACGTGTTTTCAAGATTAGGAAAGCAGTGATTTATTATCTTTTCACATGCAATTGCCTGTAGGATGAACAAGAACAGCTGTTCAGTAGTGTAGAGCAGCAATACACAGTAGTTTGCTGCAGGGTAGGAAAGAGAGGAATTCCATAATTTGATTTGGTAGGGGAGCTTCTATCTGCAGAAGTGGCCAAATGTAGGTTTATTCAGGAAATCTTTGTCTCACTGTGAAAAGTGCTATTGTCTCTTAATTACTACCACCGATAGCCAAGTCCTTAATATTACATCTGTGCTGAAAGGCAGCATTCTCCAGAATCTCGCAGAGGCATTGTCTGTGTTCTGGCACGGATGATGCAAGACCATCCCAGAATAACAGCACCCTCTTCTGATCAGTCCTGAGGTTCTTAGTTTTCCCACTATCCATCACTGTCAGCTCCCATTACTGCAGTTTCTGAGATCCATCAGGCTCCCAGCACAGTGTAGCGCACCACAGCATGCTATGGGAAATGTAATCATTCCCACAAAAAATGTAGTGTCCTCTCTTTTTACTGAATAAAGTGTAAAACAAGATGCAAGTTCACACACAAGCAGGAATTATATTCACGGAACTGAAAAAGTAGAAGGATGGAGCTGACTCCTGAGTCATCGTGTGTATTCTTTTGAACATATAAATATTTTCCTCTGCTTCTTCCTCCCTCAAGGTTATTCAGCTTCACTTCAGCTAAACAAACCAGGTCTGATGGTTGGCTGTGCTACTATAAAATTATTGTCAGCTGACAACATATGCATACTTGTCTTGCAGAGGACAATATTCAGGGGTACATATCATATTCAAAATCAGTGGCAAGAATAGGCAAACCTGGAATATATTGCATTTTAGGTTAGGCTTCCAATCAGTGCCACCACATTTTCAACATCAAGCATTCAACAGTCAGTACATGTGAAAATTAAAGTTGCATGCACAAATCTGTCCTCCCTTAAGTGTTCTTCAAGTCTCTGAATTGCCTACAAGCAATTGCATGTGAAAAGATAATAAATCACTGCCTGTCTTTGGTGCCTTAGAAAAAAAAGCATCCTTTAATAAGATGATCAAACCTGAAGGTTTGAAATTTGCACTTGAGGTTATATATGCACGAGCTGTCTCACCACGTAGACAACACAGCAAAGTGCTCTAGAATTATGTTAAGACTTGGCGAATCCTTTTGACAGAACAGCATTGCTTCATCCTGGCTGCTCCACATTAGAGATCACTTTCCAGACTGTGCAGCTTTTAGAAGAGGCATAATAAGAAGTGAGAGAGGCACAGAGTTAACTGAAGCAACTTAATGAAAAAAAGCAAAACTTGAACTTATGCTCTTGTCATTATCAGCCCAATCTCCCTTCCATATGAACCCACAGTATTGTTTAAATGAGGAAAGAGCAGCTGGAAAGGAACCAGTTTTTCATGATCCCATCTGGAGCTTCATCCTTGTGGCATAGTTAAACAAGATGCTAGGTTGGTGCATGGGCAGGACTGATAGGATGTTGACGGATTTTAGCAGACAGCCCCTAGCAAGCTCTAGTGAGGAAAGCACAGATGGAGAATAGTGATTTTTGGCAGCTAACAATTGAAGCAAATCTGAATGGATCGGAGATATGAAGTGAATAAAAGGCATCTTCTTGACCCCAAGACTGTACTCAGGCCAAAATTCAAATTCCTTTTACAAAACATAAAAGCATTCAACTATCTGAAAACACCAAATACAAATAATTGTGTTTCTTTTAAAAGTTGGAAAACATCATCCAGATTTCTATGCATACTAAAGTCAGAGACAGATATCGCTTTCCAACCAAAAAGTATGTGAAACCTTACTTTTCCTGTCAAGTACCACGTATTTCCATAAGCAGCTCAATGGTATTTCAAGAACTTGATGCCTTCCCAGAAATAACAAACAATTCAAAAGCTGGACCTCATATGGGGAAACCAATCTATCCCCACAATAGCTTGCAATGAGTCTCTATGGATCTCCTTTGCAGTGCAAGGGCAGTGATTGCCAGTGAAAGAGCTCATGTGAAAATGCAAGACTAACTGGTCAGAGAGAACAAGAATAGCTGCATACGCTGCTGAAATGAGTATCCAGTGATTCTTTAGGACAGCCTCCTATGTGAATACCAATTAAGCAAGTGAAAAGATCCTCCAGACAGGCATATTTTTCCTTATTAATATTTTTTTAGAACCATATGAGAAACTAGAGGTCATAAATGAGACTGACCTTACCCTAAAAAGATTAATGCCCAAACAGACAGGAGGATAAAAGGAAGTATTATTAACTCTGTACTACAGAAGTGAAAAATGTCTGATTCTAAGAGATCCTGACAGCTACAGCTTCGGTTTAAATAGACATAACTTTTTAGATATTCAGCACTTCCAGACCAGTTCTTAAGTGATTTTTTTTTTCTCTGATATCTGAAGTCAAATACTTGAAGCTAGTTTCCTGAATCCCTTATAAATACTTTAATCATGACACCATCCATTTACTCTTTAACGTTTTGCTTTTGGGCTTCTTGAGATAACAGAAATCACTTTTACTTTAAAAACAAAATGCAGAAAGTAAAATCCATTTGTATAATTACAACTCTGGTCTCCCCTCCTTCTCCCAGACATAATCCCCCCTAGAAAACTCTCAATTAATGGGCCATTCCAGTAAACCCTTATAGCTCAAAGATTGCTATGTTTAATAGAAGCCTGTAAGTGTTGAAATAGCAAAACCTGCAACAAGATTCCCTGAAAGCTCTGCAAACTAACAAGCTTAATGGATTTTTAATGGTCCCTTTACAGACTTATGTAAGGGCAGTGGAGGCAGTGGTGGTGGGAGGTTATGCTTGTGCATAATATTAAAAATATTTTGAATGCTTCACGGCAGCATCAATAACCAGTAGGACTATATTCTCATGGAAAGTTATATTAAGGAGTTTTTAACTGAGTACAGCAGGTATCATATACATTTGCTATGAGTGCAACCAGTGCAAAGCTCATGGGGACAACACAGCATTCCTGTTGCATTGAGCATCCCCACATGACTAGTAGATTAAAGCATAAAACATTTGGGGGCATGACACCTATGTCCAACATGATGAGAACTGCAAATCACAGATTTGTGTGCAAATACGGTGTTGAAAGCTGCTGTGAGGCTAGAAAGAAACTATGGGGTGAAAAGTTCTGGGTTCAGAAAACCAGCAGTGACTCTAAAGGACAAGAAACTAAAACAAAGAACTGAGATCAGCTGGAATTTGGAATATTATTCTAAAGAGAAAAAGACTGGAAGAAAATTGTAGGGGATCAATAGCAGTTTAAAAGACCTTTATTATGGAGAAGACAGAAAATTTTATGCATATATTACTTCAATATATCATTATCTTGTTTTCAACCTCTATTTTATTGCTAAAACAATGGGCTAAATTTTATTCTTGTGGAAATTATGTTAATTAGTGTGTAATTATTTACTTGATTCACTAGCTACACACAGGTACCTGGGGCCAAATATGGTCCCTTGTGATGGTAAGGCCATCTAGACTTAAGCACGTTGTCATATTGGCAGGCAAGTAGAACAGATCCTTCTCTGGTTTGCAGCTCTATTGGTGATTGTCCTAAGCAAAAGCTCTTAGTCTGAACATCCACAGAACACCTGCAAAGAGATGATATTTTCATCTCTGTTGCAGTGTATTTTTAAAGACCAAAACTGTTGAATAATGTTAATTTTTTTTATTAAAAATATATCTATATAATTTGAAACACAACTTTAATTTTCCTTTGCAAATGAACCACCATAAATCTAATACTCCTCATTTTACACAGTGTGATTTACCAAGTTTCAATCAAGTTTAAAAAATGCATTATTTTGTGTTTGGACACTCTTTTTTTTTCCACTAGATTCCCCATAATCCAAGCTAGCAGCAGTCCACTTTTATTTTCCCAAAAGATGCCTCCTATTACCTGGAAAAATTTTCTACTTTAATTTGGACTTTAATTTGCATAAATAGGTGATATCAACTGTGTCTACCCACCCATCTGTAGGTGAAATTTGCATTGTGGATATGTTTCCTGAGGAGGAGGGCCTTGGGGAGTGCGTTGCTCTATAGACTTGAACGTGCTGCTCCGTAGTGCTGCAGAGGATGAAAAGCAAATGCTGCATTCTGTGTCTCCATTCAGTCTGATCGACCATATATAAAGTAAGGCTCTGCCAAACAGTGTAGTCAAATCCATCTGTCTGCTGGGAGAAAAATCCTTAACAGTGGAATTTCACACATTTTTCAGACAGCTGCCACTTAGTCTTTGTATCCCTGAACATCAGGAAGTGAAACAACCACCAGGCCCCTGTTTCCAACATAGTAAGTGCTTTTCATCAACACTAGCATTATCCTCCTGAAGTTACAGACATAACAAAGCCGAAGTTCCCTTTTTTGTTGAAGTGGTCTTAATTTCTTTTATTATTATTTCCCCTCCTTCCTTCCACTCCAAGCATCCTAACTATTGAAACTTGTGATAAATACATATTATAATATTGGCTTTCCACAAATATTTAAAGAGATGCTATATGTATAATGTTAAAGTAGCTTAGCTATAAAGATATAGTTTTTGTAGTGCCTTTATTTCTGTTATTAACTAGACTAAGACATAGTAGTAAAATAGCTGATATAGTTATGCTTGTGGTAATTGAACTGTCTGCTTGGTTGGATAACATCCAATGAATGGATGATGCAGATCCCAGCTACGGACATGCCAGCAATCAGCAACCACTGTCTGCAGAAACCATGGACTAAATCTCAAACTGGAGGTGATAATAAAAAGTGACTAAAACCACAGCCAAGAAATGCGCATGCTGTAAAAAGGTGGGGAGGAGCCATGCTAAACAGTTCCTGGAACATGTAAACTAGTTTGGGGAAAAGTTTGAATATGTATAATTGTTTATGAATATGCATTATGCTGATGCAATAGGAAAGGTGTGTATAGGGTGTCTCTGCAATAGCAGGTGTGCTCTTGGCCGAGAGCCAAGGGTACCCAGAGCCCTGTAATTTTGCTTTATCTTTGTCCCCTATTGTCCTTTTATTAAACTTTTAAATTTTAACAGGAGAGTGAACCTCGTTTTTCACAAACTCAAGTTACCTCATATCATAGTACCAAGTATGAGCTAAAATTCTGTGCTTTCAGAGTGTTAAGAATAACTAGATTTTATTCTTACTGTCAGAGCTCTGGGTGTCTGGGAGAGAAGACAGACATCTGTGCAATTATACTTTTTGTTCTCTTGAGCAAAATTGCATTCTCAATTTTTTAACATCTTTACATATTCATGCTACCAAGTTATCTCAGTTATGTTAGGCACACATTTCTTTTCAGTTTGCCAGTCTAGGAGGTCTCAAAGTTCAATTGACTGACTGAGTCATCTACAATATAAGTTCCTCTGTCTGAACATATCACTCTCATCTTACATCAGCTCAGAGCCAGTCAATCCGTCGAACTTGGAACACATTTTCTCTAAAAACAGCCAACGATTTTTGACCAGATGAATCACAGCTTAAGCTCCATAGACTCTCTTGACTAGATCTACACAGGCTATAGGAAGAATAAAATGCAGTGGGTGTTTCCCACTCCCCTTCCTCCCACAGCCCCGTATTCTTTCATTGCATGGTAATGAAATCAAGTTGTTATGGCCTCAGACTTACTTGCATCCATCTGCAGGTATTTAAAAACACAGAGCATCCGTTTTGGATCAGACCAAAGGTCCACCCAGCCCAGAACTCTGCTTTCAGTAGTGATCAAAACCAGATGTCTAAGAAAAAATATAAGATAAGAGAGCAAGTGCATGTGATACATCCTCAAAGCATTCTCCTACAGTTCAGAAATTTTCAGCTCAAAGGCTTTCTAAACTACGGGTGATTTCTTTGAATTTAGGCATCTTGAGGAATTTCCTTTGCTTTTATGTACATAAACTTTTGGCATCCTGTTATAGGAATTTCTACTACATCTCTGCCTTCACTTGAAGACCACCTTGAGTCTGCCACTAATGTCCAACTCTCTCCAGCTTTGTGCTGGAACAGACAGTGACTAACTGATCTCTGTGCTGTTTGCAGCCTTGCTGACCTAAGTCCCAGATCTCTCTCCATCCCCTCAACTACCTCTTTTTCTGGGCTGAAGACCGAACTTAATTATCTTCCAGCTTCCTTAGTCAGCTGTTCAATGCTTTTTAACAACTGTGTTACAATTCTATGAACTGTGTAGAGTCTTGCTGTATGATCCTACAGAGGACAGAACCACAAGCCAGATTTATATAGGGACATAGCGTTATTTAGAGTCAATATACATTACCATCATACATTTTCTGTTTTGTTCTCTATGGTATTCTTAATAATTCCTAGTACAACTCAGTTTTGTTCATTAAGAAGAGTAGAGATGATGTTTGCAAAGGAAACACTATTATAATATGAAGATTTCATTCCTGAGTGGTAACGATGAGCTCAGAGTCTCTCATTCCACATGTAAAGATTAAATTATTTTCCGCATGTGCATGACTTTTACAATTTATATTTATTGGATTGTATCTGCTATATTAATGCCAGGATACTAAGTCTTGTTACACCTCTGTACCATTTTTTTTTCCTTTTGCTCTCAGGCACATTGTTTCTGTCCATCAAGGATTTACGATCTTGGTCGCTTTACACCAGAACAGCACCTCAGTCATTGCAGAGACCTCAGGGCCATTAGTCCTGTTTTCTTCAAAACATCATCTATACAGCCACATCATCCCATCAAAAACTAATTTCCTCTTCCTGTGAAGCAGGTTCTTAATACAACCCAAACTGCTGTGTGAAGAAGCTGTGAACAAGCCTATGCCATGAGCTGAAAAGAAAGCTTTAGAGAATGCTTAAACATATCAAGCTCCATAAACCATGTTTGAGTTCAAAAATTGTAAACCTCGTCTCTTGGAAGAGCAGAGGTGATCATGGCTGCTAAGGAACTAGGACGTCCCTTGTCTTGCCCTCCCCATGCCCGATTCTCACACATCTGATGGAGGACAACCTGCCCTTGTGCCTGCTAAGGAGAAGAATCAGGAGCTCTCTAAGAGCTTAATCCTCCCTGATGGCAAATTTACTTTTAAACTGCTGTAGTAGGTGAATTCAGGTTTGAGGAAAAGCTACAACTGATGTAATAGAACAACAGGCAGAGCCAGTGTTTCCCAAAGAGAAGGTTAACTGTGAACTGTGCAAATTCATGTTGTTATATTGACTGTACACACAGAACATGAAAGGCAGTATTGCTTTTTTTTTTTTCCTACTATTAAGTACACACATGTTGTCAGTTCTTAAACTCATTAACTCCAGGACATTTAAGTTCTGCCAGTTTTCTTCCTGATCCTACTGAGAGCTTTTTATTTTTTATAAGTTAACTCATCCTCAATTGCTTTGATCCCCTGAATTCCCAGTCAGTTCATTCCCTGATGAGACCAAAGGCGTAACTTGTTTCCCCTTGAAAATGAGCATATACGCACACATATGCACACACAGTGAAAGTGTAACTTGTAACTTTTCCAGTTCATTATTTACCCATATATTTAGTTTTCATCTTCCCTTTGGGGAATAAGTTCCCTAAAGTGCAAAGTTTTAATCATAAGGCTTGTGGCTTTTTCCTCAGTGCCAAAAGCACTGTTTCTAATAACATTTTGGCTCTGCTTGTGTATCCAGAGGTCTACCGCTGTGGGGGAAGGAAAAATGATTGCCTTCCAATATCACTGCCCAGTGTAACACATATCTTTGTAAACACAGAACAGCAGAAAGGCTGCCCAGAACACAGTTACCCTCAGCTTTACTGTGCACAGGGTGAAAATCTGTGCCTTGTTCAACTTAGAATTAGTAAATAATATATTTACTTTTTATGTTGATAACTTAGATATTTTCTGCTGCAGTTTTGTCCATTCTTGTTTTGAAAAAAATATCCAAACTAATAATGCTGCTGGCATTCTCTTTGTCCATGCTGTGCAAACTCTGCCTTCCACTTGCAAGCTTTTCACAAAGGAGCATTATCTTTTGCAGGTCTTGCATCTTTTCAAAATTTTAGATATTTGTATCTCTGTATGACATTTAGTGAGGATTCTGAATTTGAACTCTCCATGTTTTTTCACTATTTTCTGTCTTTTTCTGTCTTTCTGTCTTTGATTTCATTTTCTTTTCTTTTCTCTGCAATATTTTGGTTTCCCTTGCAGAATAAATTGCAGAACATTAGCACTGCTAGAGCCTTGTCTG
Source organism: Edolisoma coerulescens (assembly GCA_013397115.1). Lineage (NCBI taxonomy): Eukaryota > Metazoa > Chordata > Aves > Passeriformes > Campephagidae > Edolisoma > Edolisoma coerulescens. Next base: position 1,607,574 of record VWZW01006553.1, read on the forward strand.
TCTGACTTGGAGTCAGTGGTAGCACATTTTTCTGGGCAAATACTAATAGCTTTGTTAAGAGCCTGTTCTAGAACTTTCCAGGTTTATCTCTGTGTGTGCTTTGGTTCAAAATGTCTTGTCTCTGGTCTCTTTTCAAGCCTATTAAATCTATCCCCGACAAAATGACGAGGCTGGTTCTTCCACTCAGAAAAGTCAGATCTAGCCTCAGCCTTTCTGTCCACTCTGACATCACCACTCATGTTCCATTTTCACACAAGTGTCAGTGCTTTTCAAATTTCTGTAATTACTTTCACAGCTGGTCACCTATGCATGATTAAACTGAAAATTATTCAAAAATGGGACTGCTCCACACTAGGCTATTTTCAGAAATAAAGTTACCATATGTCTGTCATTTTGTGTGTTTGTGTGGTGTATATTTGTTGTAATATTTGTTGTACATTCACTTGACCTTTTAATCATAGAATCATAGAATGGCCTGGGTTGGAGGGAACTTTGAAGACCATCTAGTTCCAAGCCCGCTGCTGTCACCAGGGACACTTTTCACCATATCAGGTATCTCAGAGCTCCATCAAACCTGGCATTAAACACTTTCAGGGATGGGGCATCCACAAATTCTCTGATATGAAAATTGGAGTTCTTCTGTAGTAAATACTATTTTTCCAGTCATTTCCCTTTTGACTTCCCCATTTCTACTGTTTCAAGCCTGAGAGGTTTAGCTACATCATTCCTTAATTTTCTCATCTCTATTTTTTCTCGAAGTGGTTCTGAACAGAGAAAGGTAAAGGAAATGTTGTGCAACAGAAGCACCCACCCTCTGCATTTCTCTGGGATAAGGTAGCCTGGCAGAAGCAAAAGTATTCTGGATTATCCTGCCTTCCAGTTCCAACAGCTTCTAGAGATGCCAGAAAGGCTGAGCAGGCCGCAGTCATACATCCACTAGAACAACAGCCCCAAAGGACTCCTGTTGCTGAGACTTTCTCTTCTTGTTGTCCTGTTTTCCTTGCTCTTGTTGATACATGTAGCTGTCTGAATCATTTTATGTGACTACTCCATCTACATTGCACGCTTCTGTCTTCATCTCTGTCTTTTGGGGGCCTGCAGGGGAAAGGGTGAAGTGAGGTTAGGGAGAGCAACCAGGCAAGGCTCCAAAAACAGTGGAACCATCCCAGGCCACAAGAGCTTCCAACAGCTTTGATGCTTTGTTGGAGCTAACAAACAAACAGCTTTGTCACCTTGGCTTGCCCCTGCTTTCGCTTCAAAGGTCTGTTCCCTTAAGTGCCCAGTCTGTGTGTTTGCTAGTTCAGACTTCAGTTTCCTTCTGAAGCCAAACAGTTCTAAGAGGAAATCAAGACACACAAGATCACCATGATACTCACTCCAAATCAGCAGCATTGGAGTGTATCACATCACTGTTGTTTTTCTCTGACAGTGGTATTGTGCTAACAGCCTCTGAGCCAGCCTTGTTCTCGGTTTCTTCTCTGCACCCTCGTAAGAGCACAAGGCACAAAACATAATGCTGCACTGCTCTGATGAGCTCTGACATAACCTTTTCATTCTTTTTGTCCCTTTGAACTGAAACAGAGAGATAAGCAGACCCCAGAAAATAATGAGTATGTGTCAGGGACACGAGAAAACCAAAATGCTCTAAAGGGCACCAATACTGATGGTTGTGGGACATACAGATGGGACTGGTTTCCTCTGGAGGGTGCTGGGACTGCTTAGGAAGGACAGGAGCGAGCCCACATCAGCTGGGGTTTTCTCCACAGTGGTGTAGTTTCCAATAGGTACCTCTGAGAAGCCAAGCTCGAGGTTTTCTGCTCAGTGACTGGAGAGAAGACAAAGTTATGCTTCACCACTGCCTGAATTTCGTGTGGCACTGTGTGGTAATAACTTATCTCTAAAGATTATGCATCTATAACTTTGTATATTGTTTCTGGATATTTGAATTTTCATTTGTGAAATTGGTAGTTCTGTGGTTTCAATGTGCAAATCTGACTGGAAATTTTGTTTTTACAGAAAATAGTTATTCCGTTTTCACACCAATCTACTTCCCAGAGTGATTCGGGCGCAATCCTTTTGAATAAGCAGAGCTTGTTCGGATTGAAACTGAATTTAATATTAACCTCAGCTCTAAAAGCAGAACCTATGAATTTTCCAGCAAAAGAAAAATTACTTTAATATTATAAATCCCTTCTATGCAGAATCTTTATGTTTTCTAGTGTTATACTATTTTTATGTATAGACCAAGGTCAAATTGTCTTTAATACAAAATTCATATTACTGTGAAGTATTATAAAAAGGGGAAAACAAGAAGACAATACCCAAGTCATTAATGTGACCCCTGATTTGTTTTCCCTTGAGTATGCACATTTTCTGAAACCCTGAAAAATTTGAAACCCATTCAGCAAAGAGGAAAGTATTGAAATCTCAGAAGTTCTTCTAGGATTGTGTAAAGTTTTTCTGTCCCTCTCTAATGTTAAGTGTGACTTGCCTGACCAAATGCAGATAACTCTACCTAAATTAGTCCCACCAGCTTCTTCTAATAATCAATAGAGACAATTAAGTATTGCCAAGGTAAAATTCATTTCATCCTAAAGGAGATGTCTGCATTTGGTCAAATGAATTGTACCCTAAAAATATTTATGTCTTTCCATTGATCACAGGAGACACAGATAAAATTGCACAGACATAGCCATCTGTACTATATCTTAGCTATATAAAGGCAGGTGCAACAAATAGAAATTCAGGTCCTAATTTTTCGGATTGGATTTCACACCCAGCATAAGTCACTCGATTGGGTAAAATGGACTGAATGACTTTCTTTCAAGGCAAATACAGGAATCGAAGTGGGTTGCTAAATAGCTCAATCTCATTATTACAGCTACTTATTTCTCAAGGAGAATGTTGAAAATAAGTAATCCGTTAAAATTATTTTATATTTTATATTTTTTATTTTGATTTTCAGACTAAATTCTAAACTTTTTCTACCCTGTGTCAGTAAAATAACGACACTAAACTTTAGAAAATAACTCAAAAATTGAGCTCATTATGGAGCAAGAGCCTGTTCACCTGAGGCACCAAAAGAGTATTTTCAGTGACAACCTGTGGATCAGGATTGTATGATGCAAGACATACATGATAACAGCAGCTTGAATGATTTAAGTTACACAATTTGTTTCTTATCTGAACCATACAGCACACAGTCAGCAAAAATGTCTATGGGGTTTTTATGTTTTCTTTTTTATCATGGATATATTATTAATGGTTCAAAACTAGTCACAAAGGAATAAAAAGGTGCCCTTATAGCCTTGCTCCACAGACATTCTCTTCAGGCCATTGGAAGAGCATTTATTTGCCATCCTGAATAAATCATTGTGTTTCAGAGGCTGTATGGAAGTGAGTTTAAACAGACATAACTGTTGTAAAAGGCCTTCTCCAGCATCCTTAACTCCCTAGTCAGCGCCTTTCCTGCAAATAATTGACACGCAAAAACACCAAACAAGGATGCTCTTCAGCTGTGTTGTGGGATTTATACTCCTAATCCCAGAGGTTCCTAGTTGATTCTGGCAATTATTATTATTTCAGTTGAGCAGTGAGAGTGACTTCTGACAAGGCTGATGGCAAAACTGGTGTTTTGCAGTTGAATATTGGTAGCAGCCCAAGTGATTTGCAATTATTATGTAGGAGTGAAGGGTGTTCTGCAATTTTTTGTTTGTGCATGTCTGGAAGACTTCTTGAACAATCTACACATCTCATCGTGCATGAAAATAAATTCCTTGCAAAGAGGGCTGTTGCTCTGTGAGGCTCACCAGAAAAATTCAGCTCACAACCCAAGCTAGCCTGGCTAAAAACCAGGGAAAAGACAATTGACAGGATCCTGGGAGGAGACCCAATACTACTCTGTTAATTTCCTTTACAGAGAAGTCACTAATAACCCCTCAGAGAAACTATATATTTCTTCCTCTTTTTAATTTTTTTTTTCCTTCTTTTGCATTATCGTTCCAGGGAAAAATTTCTGGCATAGAATTTATGAAGTAAAAAGCTAAAATTTAATATTTCTGTCCTACATCTTATGCCAGCATCTATCATGATGGAAAAATGCATATGTGGTAGAACTTTGGCAAGATATCATAAGTGGGATATTCATCCCAGCGAATCCATGCAAGAAGCCCAGGCAGGTGCAAAAGGAGACCAGGGCTGAGCTGAAAGGGAGCCTTAAGACCATCAGCAGGACCTGGGGAGGCCCCAGGTGGGGCTGACTGGGGACCAGCAAAGCCCACTTATGCATCTAATCAACAATCAAATATATTTTTTCAATAAAAAAGTAGTAAGAGCAGATAAATGATAGATCATGTGGTTTGGTACTGATGTAAACATTTCTGTAATTTTAATATCCTTATATTTCGGAAATATCTACCTCCCACAATATTTGGGTTTTTGCACAGGCTGCTCTTGATCTTTCTTGCAGCAGAATTAGTCAGACTTTAAATGAGAGATGCCTCTTCATACTGAGATAGTAAGTGAAACAAAGCAAGATAGGAACATCTGAGTGCTTAGAGCCAGAGGAAGCAGTGCATTTGACCTCTCTGAGAGCTGTAGTGGACATCTGAGTGCACAGGCAAGATTTCAGCATGCTCCATGAGCCAAACAGGAATACCTGCTAATGAGAAGTCCATTTTCGAAGCAAATGCTGAATGGGTGGAATTAAATATGCATATTAATGCTTTCTAAAACTAGAAGTATTCAACAGACTCAGTGATGCAGAAGAATGCTCTACCCCTAGCAGTCAGAACATTTCCGTATAGACTAATCTTTGAGCATAAAAGTAATAATATTTGATGTACCCAGGCTATTCATGTGCTCATTTTGCCTCCTCCCTTCACTGCCCATTCTCTTTATAGAGAAACTATGCAAATATTTCTAAATGTTTCAAATATATTATTTAAACTAACTAAAAATGAATTGTATCTAAGAGCCCAAATTATGAAGCACTCAGTTCAGATATAGCTCTCTCTTTGCTTTCAGCCTTAGCAGGAAATAAAAAATCTGAAAGTCCTTGGATTCAAAAATGACCTGACTTTGGCCTAAGAGTCTGCAGCTCCCCATCTCCCACCTTTACTGCTGGATTCTTAGAAGGTGATACCACTTTCATGGAAAAAAAGAAAGGTTTCCATTCAAAGCAGATGACGAAGGTCACAGGTTTTATCAGTCTAATAATCAAGTTGAATCATAGACAGACATATTTACACCAGCAAGTTTAATTGGAAGTTCTGACACATTTTCTCAAATCACTTCCAAATAGGGAAGTGACTAACTTTACAGTTTTAATGTATTTTTATATATCTTTTTATATATCTTTATATATATCTTTATATATATCTTTATATATATCTTTATATATACCTTTATATTTATATGTATTCTGTTCTGTTCTATTTTCTATTTCATGTGGATTGAATACTGCTGTAACAGCTGGGAATTACACTTCTCTACGAGGACAGACTGAGATTGGGATTGTTGAACCTAGAAAAGAGAAGGCTCAGGAGGATCTTATCAAAGCATGCAAATTCCTGAAAGGAGGATGTTTAGAGGCTGAGCTAGGCTCTTTTCGATGGTGCCCATTGACAGGAGGACAATGAGCACAAATTTAAACATGGAAGGTTCCCTCTGGACATCAGGAAACACTTTGTCGTTTGAGGGTGACCAAGAAGTCGCACAGGTTGCCCAACGTGCTTGTGGAGCTTATGGTCCTTGGAGGTATCCAAAAGCCAATGGACATGGTCCTGGGTATCTGTCTCTGGGTGACCTTCTTGAGCAGAGAGGTTGGACCACGTGACCTTCAGATGTCCCTTCCAACCTCACACCTGCTGTGCTTCTGGGTTTTAGTATTGCCATCAATACCTCATGCAGGTCACCTCTATACTTTTCAAGTTTTTGAAACTTTCAAAACATTTTCAGAGTGGGAAAAGGCAAACAGAACTTCACTACAATAAAAGGTTTTTCTCTTTCCTCTTTACTGAAGGAACAATTATTTGCTGTTGTTCTCCAGAGACTGGGCAAAAGAAAAGAAGAAAAGGCAACAAAATGAATTAAATTATAAAAAAAATATGAAATATTTAAATTAGTAATTTTAAAACTAAAAATATTAAAATTAATAAAAATGAATTCTAAGTATCTAAGAAAAATACTTTTTTTTTTTTCCCACTCCCTCAAGAATTAAGGAAATTAGTTTTTGTATCACAAACCCAGTAGACTTGGAGAACAACAGATCAATGCAACCTTTTGCATATTTTACCACAGCTCCCACATGCCTCTCTTGCAAACTTCCTCCCTTTCTCTTAACCCCATTCTCTCTCTTCTACAATAAGCAAATCTAATTATTTAGAACATTTCCTCAGAGGTGATGTTTTCCAGCCTCTAATCATCCTTGTATGCCTCCTTTGGATTCTCTCCAATTTATCTTCATCTTCTAGAAATGGGCATAGTACCCTAGATGCTTTCTCCCATAGCACAGGACAGTGAGCAATAATTACCTGGTTGACTTTCTTCAACATTACTTTTCCTATATTGCTGAAGGTGATTCGCCCTTTTATCAACACCTTGCTGATGTCGTGTTCAGTTTTCAGTCCATTTTAGCTCCACTGCTTTTTGCAGTGGTGTTACCTAGTAGGCTACTCTTTATTTTCTACGTTTGTAATTGATTTCACAAGATGTTGCACATTAGCTTTTTGTTGAATCTCATTTTGTCGATTTTGAACCAATTATCTGGTAGATTGAGGTCATTTTAAATGTTAATCCCCTGCTCCACCTAGCTTAAACCATTCTTACTTTAACATTAAAAAAGTCATAAATATAATGATTTTCATTACATAATTAATTGATATTTACAAAAATTATTTGGCATATTTCTTCAAGAAGTGGTTAAATATAGAAGTATTTCAGCTAGACTTTGATTTTTTGTGTTGATATCTGATGCCATAGTATTGAAATTTCTACTCCTGCCAAGTGGTCCCCTGGATTGTTTGGAATTCAATGAATTTCAAGAACATTAAAACATATTTTATTGATTTAACCTAGAAGCACCAGTAATAATCTGAAAATCTAAAGATGCAGCAAATACTGAGTGGAAACATGGATGTCATCTTTACCATATGGTCAAAAATCTAACTTGTGACCCAAGTAGTATTTTATACATAAGTAGAAAAGCTCAAAAGTTCATGGATTGTATTCTCTATGACTAATAGGAGAAAAATAGAACTTTTATTACTAAAGCAAATACTCTGACTTCCAATGTAGTTAATGGGGAAGTGCCTCTAAAGGCCTCTAAAAGGAAATCCAGTCCATCTAGGTTAGTTACCTATGTTAGGCATTTGGATCCTATCTTTAGATGATTTTCAAAGAAGGAAACTAATTTCATATCTCTTCTTTTAGAAAATGATGTCTCCACTTACACTTGTATTGTGTTTGGAGAGAACTGAAGTGATAGATCAAATCACACAATAAATGTGGCTGGTAATAAATTGATACAATTCAGAAAAGCAAGTGTTCACAAGCAATTTTTTCAAATAGTGTACATTGTAGAGAAAGGATTTAAGACTCTCAGGGAGACTCCATATCACATCAACATTGCAACTGGAGCCTGTCCCACAGCAGAGAGCCCAGAAACAGAACACAAAACACAGAACATGGCTTCACATAAGCATCACACTAATGCATCTAGATGGTCTTCACTACCAGCCTAACAAACTCCCACCCTTTTATGCAGATTTTTCAGCTTGGGATCCACCTACCTTAGTCATCTTTACACCATGCTCAAATCACACTGTACATGTGTCCTAGAAGTGTAGTAGTGGAAGGATGCATTAATAAATAGTATTTCCTTAACCTTGACTTTTATCATTTGGGAGTCAAAATGAACATTTCTGAGGATAACATTCACTTGACGTGGGTGAGAAGTACCTGTTATATTGAAAGACAGCACAAGAAAATTATGTCTTCTTTTGCTTCTTTTTATCTAGAATGGGAGGAAGGGAAAGGACAGGTTAAAATACTTTCTGATACTACTTGGTTTGGGTTTTTTTGTTGTAGTTTTTCTACAAAACTCTGTGAAATAACTATTTTGATCCTAGTTATCTATATCACAGGGCTGAAGACCATAATTGTAACATATAACAAGATTTTTTTATCTGTTAAACTGTGGAGATGAGCAGATTGAGAGCAGCCCTGCAGAGAGGGACTTGGGGGTGCTGGTGAAGGAAAAGCTGGACATGAGCTGGCAAAGTTCACTCACACTCCAGAAAGCCAAACATGTCCTGGGCTGCATGAAAAGAAGTATGGCCAGCAGGTCAACGGTCAAGGAATGTAATTGTCCCCTTCTTTGCATTCCTGCTAGAGAGACTCCAGAGCAGGGTCATGAAAATGGTAACAGGGCTGGAGCACCTCTCCTATGGAGGCAGGCTGAGAGAGCTGGGGCTGGAGAAGAGAAGGCTCTTTTTGCCTTCTCTTCTTTTTGCAACCCTTCAATACTTAAAGGAGGTTTGTAAGAAAGATGGGGACAAATTTTTAGTAGAGCCTGATGCAATAGGAAAAGGGGTAATGTTTTTAAACTAAAAGGGGATAGATTTACAGTAGATATAAAATTAGATATAAGGAAGACATTTTTTATTATTATGGTGGAAGAGGTTGCTCAGAGATGTGGTGGATGCCCCATCCCTGGAAACATTCAAGGTCAGGCTGGATGGGGCTCTGAGCAAGCTGATCTGGTTGAAGATGTTCCTGGTCATTGCAAAGGGTTTGAACTAGATGACCTTTAAAGGTCCCTTCCAGCACAAACCATTCTATGATTCCTTTCCATTTAGGTCCTACAGGGGCATTTTAGCACAACACACTTTAAACAAAAATAGAAATACATAGTCTTTCATACATTCTTCATATGCGGATATCATCTTGTAAAGAACAGAAAAGAATGGGTCAGGAGCAGAAGTCTGAGCACCATTTAAACTCTTAGTTACAGGCTGAGGCAGATCCATGTCCCTAAAGCATTACTTTCCTGATCATAGTCTGAAAGGTGCTGTATAATGGAACATAGCTGAGGTCACTGCTATCCACTTTCAGAGCAGTGTGATTGACACTGGCATTGTAAGCTTTCTTTAATTACAAGATTGCAGTCTCAGAGAACAAGCCCTTACCCTTCGCAAAAGGGAAATATGATTAGTTAATTCCACAGGAGAAACCAGACTAGAATGCAAGAGAGCATGAAGAAAGGCTGCAGAATTTATCTACACACAGAAAATAAGACATACTAAGAATGAATAAGGTGTCAGATATATGAGAGAGAAGAAAAGGACAGAAGTGGGGTTGAAACTTCAGATGTCCCTATGTTAAGTTTACTCCATCCCTAAATTTTGGAAACTTAAGGACCAAATTTGCTGTCAATATAAGTCTCTTGCTGCTTTACCACAACCTGCATTAGCACTACTGGGCGTTATGTATGTATTTTATATGAGCATGTAATTCTGTGATTGGAGATTTCCATCTGGTGTTTTCCAGCCATCCAGGAAAAGCCTCCCCCTTTCCCAGTTGTGGTCACTGAAGCATATTTGACTTGTGTGGTACAGGTTTGCTTTCTTGTTCCCCAGTGATGAAGGGCAGGGCTGCCCAGCACCACTTTCAGGAAGCATTAAACACATTCATCTCAAACCTCATTTTTTCTTTTTCCATTCCTTACCCAACTTTTTCACTTCCCACATGTCTGCTTTTCTCCACTCATGTCACATTTTACTTCTTCTGTACAGCCGGGACAATGTCAGAACCACAATCATCTACCTGCAGCCCGAACATTATTTTTCTGTAGAAATGCTAATATTGAGATGAAAGCCAAAACATAGAAAAATCTTTTGAAAACTGTGGGTGTTACTATCTCAAATTCAGCAGAACACACGTGTTTGCCTAGTGTGGTGCTGCACCATGCTAAAGACTCCTTGAACACGAATGACTTCATGGCACAGAGCAGCAGCCTACAAAGCTGCCCTTCTGGGTCCTGAAAGCCTCAGTACAATTTTATGTCTGTGATAATTAGTTCTGCTTCACAGAGACCACAAAGTTCTCAGCCCCCCACCTAGTTCAGTCAACTCTGGGACCATATACTGAATGCATGGAAAGATGTGTTTCTATATAAAAAAGATGAAGATGTTGTCATGAAGGGCAAACCAGAATTAAACCAGATATTTCCTTGAAAACCTTGGAATAAATGGATCCAGGTTGTTATCAGCCTTATGGGGTGAAGAAAGAAAAGGAAGAGAAAAAAAGAGGAAAGTTACCATTTGATTTAATAGCATAAAGCCCAAATCATAACTGTGCTTGAAAATTTTAACAGACATACATGAACACGTAATCTACTAAGACCTTTTAATAACATGATTAGTCCTAACAGCATTACTATTTCTCATGTTTAAGATGAAACATATTTAGATAGGTATACATTTTTTTGTGTTAAAGTGAGCCTGTTTATTATGTAAACCTAAATAATTTTATGGATTCAAATGTGGAATCACAAATCAAGTGAAGGATTTTCTCTCTATCCCACAAGTCCAGTGATGTCAGTGGTGTTACTGCTGTATTTAGATCTTCTTTGCATGGATAAAAGTGGCAAACTGAACCCTAATAAAGATTTGGAAGAGATGGGATAATTGGGAAATGGTTTAAAATTTTGTTGTTGTTGATAAGCAAAGAAACCCCAAACCAAACCCTTCTAAGCCTGTGCAAGTATAGCTGAAAGTGATTTATTATCAAGTAAGCTGTCTCTACAAGATCATTAGTTCCAGATGGCATGATACACATTAACTGCATGTAAATGTGTGTGTAGGAACTACTCCATTAGTTATAATGAACCAATCAGAAGGTGTTCAAAAGTAAGTAAATAAATAAAAGTCCATAAGAATGTGACTCTTCATAGCTCCCAGAAAGAAATAGTCTGGAAAGAAGTAAAGAGAGAGGGAAACCACTGCCCTTTTCAGGGAAGTTCTTGAAAATTAAAATATATATTGTTAGAATTTATATAGTTTGAAGTAATACTAGAAGATTAAATGCTTACTTTTGACCTCAAATTCTGTCTGTGACAAACATTTAAAAGTGCATTATTTTTCAAGTGTATTGGGACTATCAGCCTTCCAGATGATTGAGGGGAGTGAAAATAATTTACCATTAATCCCAGAAAAAAATTTTTTGATCATCAGATTTGCACGTGCAAAAATACCCTGGTCCTAATTGGGAAGGTCTGATTCGTGGTTTCTAATCAATACACACAAATGAGAAGAGGTTTGAGAACAAAGGCAAGGCCATAAATACCTGGCACAAACCCACAGATTCCTTTAAAGTAAAGAAATTAATGGTTTAGGAAAGCAGAAACAGAGGAGACTGAAGAAATAAGACGGTCAAGTGTATTTTTTGTAGCTGAGGGGGTAAAACTCAGCTAGAAACTCAGCTACCACCACTGGTATCAGCAAAGACCTTGGTTTATATGTTTTACCATCCTAATTTTTATATAATACCAGCTACTAAGTAAGACTGCGGAGTTGCACAACCTTAGTGTGAAAAATGAGTGCACTTTTGTATTTGATGGGTATGAATGAAACATCCCAAACTGCCAAAAACAATCCATTCCTATTCTATAAGGAAAAACTTCTCAAAAACAGCCCAACTCACAGCTTTTTAATTTTGCAGGGCTTAAGGGAGGGAGAATTACAGCATCTGGCTCAAGAGCTTGTATACCACCTTTGCTCAGCCCAAAGCACATTAAAACAGCTGAGTTATAAACCCCACAGATGGAAAAGGGGGTTGAAGCAATGATGTTCTTTCAAATGCAGCCAAGTTGCTTGGATACTCCATATAACATAAATTGCTGAAGCACTCAAGTACTTAACTAGTTACAGTATGTGAAATTGGGTTTAATTTGACAATGCTGTAGCTCAGCATTGTTTGCCTTCCAATTATGTACATTGATTAGACTTTGAACATAATGAGCTCTTGCCTGAAGGGGGTCTGACAACAAAACCAATATTTTAGGAACTCAGGGCTGTAAGGTCGTAAAGTGAAAACTTTGCTTGAATACAGTCTCAAAGCAGGCTGTTTTAATAAGTTAATATTCAAAAGTCCTGTGGTTCGGAGGTGCAAGGTTTCGTTATAACTCCTGGTTCCATATAAGTAATGCAAATGTTATTTTTATTCTACATGCACATTAAACACATAATCCCCATTCCTGTTAAAACGACCCAGGTAGTAAACACTCTAAATGTGTCTTGGGTTAATATGCACAGGATGGAAATTAAGTTGCACTATAGCATACATTACAATAAAAACTAGCGAAGTGTGTAATTACTGTTACTGTGCTGTATGTTACCGTATATATGACTCAGTGTAGCCACAGCGGTAACCATCTTAGTGTCACTGTCTTAATTATAGCAGTTTTATTGTTATTATTATTGTCAGTCTTTAAGCTTTTACTAAATCCAAAGCTCAAATTCAGCAAAGCACAGAAGCATGTGTTTCATCTTAAGCAGGTGTGTAGTCCCACAGAAGCTAGTAGAATTACAAAAACTTCAAAAATACAATTTTTGGAATGAATGGGATTAGTTGCACATCTCAAATTGATGATAGGCACACCAGGGATTGGTATTACCTCCAAAAGAAATATTAATTCAGTGAAGATCCTAAGCCTGAGCTTCTTGTTGACTACAGGTGATTTAATTTCCATCGACCCAGTCCTAACAAGTCATCTATAGTCTCCACATCTCCAGTGTCTTTTGAGCAAGGCTGGAAAAGAAATACACCTGATGCTGACAACTGGAGAATACAAATCTGAAGCCCTTTAGGTGTATCATGCCTAAGAGCCTGCCTCTATTGTTTATTTTATCTATTTCTGCTATATTTACTTTGCTAGCACTGCTGCCCTTCTCCACATTCCTGACAAACACCACGTATTTGTTGATTCCCAATGTTTTACCCAACTGAAATCAAATCAATATGTCTCTGCCAAGATCTGGGGTCATGGTGGCAGGATTCATATAGATAAAGCATTAGAACTACAAATGGATATAAGTACCTGAATCTAAAATTTCAAATACCAGGAACAGTTTAGGTGTTGCCTAACTCTAGGGGTTCCAAATGTCCCCAAGTTTTCTATCCTGAGAATAATGTATTCTGCTTGTAAATAAGGGAAAATAAATATGATTTTTAAAACATAGTATGGCTAGGCAGATATCTTACCATAAAATTCTATACTTTAGATAAAATAATTCTTGTTTTATTCGTCTGGCAAGATAAACAAGCTCTCCTCAGGCTGCTGTAAAAATCCTTTTACAATATAGCAGTTTTTTCAATTTTTGTTTAGCCTACACATTGGTGTGGTGGCACCCACACCCCAGGGACCCCCCACCTGGCTGTTGGGTCTGGATAGGACTAGACAGCACTTCTTAAACACTAATTTGAGTTGTAACTGGGACTGATGATGAGAAAGGCAGCCTTTCCTTTGTCCTTGCCCCTCACTGCCTACAAACACAGCAAATAAGTGTAATGCCCAGAGGAAATAATTGTTTTTCTCAAAGAACGGTGCCTGAGAGAAATGTCTGCATGTTCTCTAAAGGCTGTTTTTTTGAAGGAAGGACAGTATTATTGACCCTATTCTGTGATTGAATAAGGTGAAATTCTATCTTGGACAGACTAAGTTTTCAACACTACTTTTTAGTATTTCATAGAATCACAGAATGACTTGGGTTGGAAGGGACCTAAAAGATTTCAGTCCCAGTGCTGTGGACAGAGACACCTTCTACTAGTCCAGGGTGCTCAAAGCCCCATCCTACATGTCCTTGAACAACATTTCCAGGGATGCACCATGCACAACTTCTCTGGGCAACTGTTTGGGTGCCTCACCATTCTCACAATACAGACTTTCTTCCTAATATCTAATATAAAGTTGCTCTCTTTCAGTTTGAATCCATGGTACTGTCACCCCAGGCCCTTGGAAAAAAGTCTCTCTCCATCTTTCTTGTAAGCTCCTTCAGGTACTGTAAGGCCATAATTATGTCACCCTGAAGCCATCTCTTCTCAAGGCTGAACAATCCGAATGATTTCAGCCTTTTGTCATAGGAGACATGCTCCATTCCTCTTGGTGACCCTCCTCTGGACTCACTGCAAGAGGTCCATGTCCTTCCTGTGCTGGGGACCTCAGAACTGGATGCAGCACTGCAGTGGGGTCTCAGCAGGGCAGGGCAGAGGGGCAGAATCCCCTCCCTCCCCTGCTGCCCACAGTGCTCTGGATGCAGCCCAGGACACACTTGGCTTTCTGGGCTGTGAGTGCTCATGGCTGGATCATGTCCAGCTTCTCACCCAAAGCCCCCCCAAGTCCTCCTGGGCAGGGCTGCTCTCGGTCTGTTCATCCCCAGCCTGTGCTGATATCGGTGGTTGCCCCAGTCCAGGTGCAGGACCTTGTCCTTGGTCTTGTTAAACCTCATGTATATTTCCATGGTCCCACTGTTCGAACTTGTCCAGGTCCCTCTGGATGACATCCCATCCTTCAGGTGTGCCAACAGCTTGGTGTCATCTCCAAATTTGCTGAGTGTGCAGTTGGCCACTTCATCTGTGTCATTAATGAGGTTATTAAATAACACTGGTTCCAATACAGGCCCCTAAGGGACACCACTTGTCACTGAGGTCCATCAGGACTCTGAGCACTTGATCACCACCCTCTGGATGTGACTGTCCAACCTCTGCCTTATCCGCTGAACAGTCCACCCATCAAATACATATCTTTCCAATTGAGAGAGAAGGACATCGTGGGAGATTGTGTCAACAGGCTTTAGATAATTCCAGATAAATGACATCTGTAACCCTTCCCTTGTCCACTGATGGAGTCACTCCATCATCGAAGGCCATCAGGCTGGTCAGGCAGGACTTGCCCTTGGTGAAGCTGTGCTGGTTGTATCAAACCACCTTCCTGTTTTCCGTGTGCCTTATCTCACATTTTATCCTGACTCCCATTAATTTTCCTTCTATTGATGTTATCATCATATAAATGTAATGATTAAGATGAACTTATATCTTTTGTTAACATTTTATACTTTTAAGATACCATTAGCCACTTCATTGCTGTATAACTCCTGACTCTGTTTAATAAACACTGAGACTGTACCACATAACTTCAAAGAAGAACACATTTGTTATTATAAATATAATGGTATTGGTAGAGTGTCTGTACCAAAATTTGCTGCGTAGAGAACAAAAGCTGGAAATATCAATCACAAGTGCTGTCTTCTTGCAAGTGTACTGGAGTAGTCCAGGAAGAGGAGGTGGATTGTGTAAACAGTCTAGGCAGCTACTTTATTTCATTTTGCAGATATTTACTTCATGAATAATGTATAACATTCACAAAAGGAAAGTAGCAATTCAAAAACTCTACTGACTAGAAACTGGGTCTATTTTTTTTGGAGAATCAAAATTATCTGATGATTTTCTTGCAACTGGATATATAGCCATAGCATCTTCAGATCTACGGCTAAGTTTAAAGTCATTCATAATATCCCTGGGATAGAGCAAAAGTCTTATATTGGGGAAAATGTAATGAATATTCTTGCTAAGAGAAAACCAGGCAACTGAGAGTGTTGCAAAGATTAGATGGCATGTAGCTAAAAGAAAGGGGCTGTATCTTGCAACAGGCAGTATAAGAAATATACCATCTCACCCAAGGAGAGGATGAGTCATTTAAAAATATGAGTGGCAGCTCATTCCATAAGGACACAGAACTGAAAGTTCACAGGAATAATATGTGAATAAAAATCTGTTAGCTATTGAGAAAAACAAAATGTCATCCTCCACACAGAATTCTGCAACAACCAGGGAATTGAAAGAAGAATGCATTATTTCAAGAAATGCTCTACACAAAACGTAGGCCCCAGCCTTCCAAATACTGGCTGTTAGGAAAGAGGAATATTTGCAAATGATTGCCAGTAGAATAGCAACATTTTCATTATACGGACAACTGTGAGAAGGGCCATATTTTTTTCAGAGGCTGACTTCTCACAGCAGAAACTGTGGGCAAGATTCTCAGTGCTGTAAACTCACATAACTTGAACTTCTGCATTGGCTGAATAATTTTTCACTGCACTGTCTCAATGAGCTGGCAATGTTCTCTTATTTCCAAAAAAGCTAACTATAAATGAAATGAGGGGGAGTGCTACACCCATTTTGAAGCACAATATTGCCAAGTATTGTATCATCTCTGAGTTAAACATCAACACTCCAGACAGATGGGTAACTCAGGCAGATAAGACTGGGATTTGCAGAAAGCACTGAGATAAGTGGGGAAACACCAGAACTAGCAAGCACAAAGTAGTGAAAAAGAAATACAGGGCCTACACCTATTCTCTAGGATGTGTTCTTGTAGAAGTGAGTGGGAATTTTTTCTATGAATAGTAGTTTCTCTGTATAAAGGATTATCAACTCAAGTGAACAACTTTGCACAAAAAAAGAGGGATTTTAAAAAGTAAAAATATTTTACTTACATCTATTCTCAATTAAATGTTTCATTTTCATAATGTCATAACACTTCATTTTGACATTTTAATGAAACTTTGTTAAGTTTTTCATTTTAAAATGTCATTTTTTCTTGAAGAAAGATCAACATTAAAAAATGCAAAAGGAAATTGGACAAGATAATGGGAACTAATTGAGGTTTTCTTATTGTTTTTTTGGGGGGGTGGTTTTTTGTTTTTGTTGGTTTTTTTGTTTGTTTGTGGGGTTTTTTTTCTTTTTAATTCTATTTGTTTGCCAAAATATATTGTATTAGTTTGATGTAAGTGAAATTTTGAACTATACATGTTTATTTATGCAGTTTAAAACTTTCCCGGCTGTCTGTGGATGTTTTACTACAAAAGCAATTTGTAAACACATTGGGCTGTGAGTACATAGTAAGGCATTACAGCCATTTATTCATCTGAAATCAGTTAGTTATTGTCTAAAATACTAAACTAGGACGAAGAAGACCTGTTTCATGTAGATTTTTTTACTGAATACAAAAGCTTTTAAGAAGATACTGTCATCTGATGGAGGATAACAGTAGATTCAACCTTTTCTTCCAAATGAGGAAACAGAAATAAGTTCCCTATCCTATAGCTGAAAACACTAGCCATGAGGTTATTTGATCTAGTAGAGCAAAGCTGTTTCAAAACCATCCTATCTTCACTTGTAGTTTGTGGCCTCCTGATCTTGAGGTCGTGGAATTCTCACCACCAAGAAGCTACAGCAGGACAATGACAGGAAATTAGAGGTGAGGTAGGGCTCTGAAGAGTCTGCTCGTCCTTAAAATTTGAGGAATATTTTTTGACACAACAGCTGCTATAACCTCTGTACCTTTGGTAAACACTAATTCCAGAATTTATCCAACTGAGGTGTCAGGGCTGGATTAGGAGGCTTGAACAGTGGGATTCATTGCAATTAAATTCAGACATTCATATCGTAAGTGAATTTCAACAAGTCATTCTCAGACCCTTTTATAGTCAATGTAGAGAAATAGGATCCTCCATAGGATAGTTAATCTCACCTGTTGCAGACACATCTCCTACACTCAGCTGGCTTGCACACTGGAGCTATTTTTTCCCCAGTGATTGCAGGGATCATATAGGGTGCCTAGCTCAGATTTTGACTTGTAGGTTTTAGGTATCTAAACAGGTTAATAATACCAAAAATGATATGCAAGAAATCAAGGAGTGATAGAAGTGCTGAAATCTCATGGACTGCTTCTAAACAAATCTGTGAAGGTGTGCCACAGTACTTTTAATTTTGCTTCATTCTCCTATGATCAAGATGAGGAACCTGTCAGAGACAGTACATGGAAATCAAACTACCAGAAAGGAGACACAGGAGATGTTTGAGCTTGTATGTGTCTTTTCCCATTCTTGTCCCTGAATGTTTCAAATGAAGAGTACTTAGATATACATCTTCATGTGTCTGGCCTTGGTTAGCCAGAGAAACCATCCACCCTGCACAAGGTTCTTACATTCTTTGTTACACACAGACAGAGTATTATGCCCCTAAATGCACATTTAGATAACTTGGGTATTTTCTCACCCATACTACTGTGTTTTTTCTCTGGGAGATCAAACACAAGGCTTTACTCAAGCTCAGGAATCCTTTCACCGTCTGGTAAGTACTAATATTTAAATCTACTTATACTGCACTTTTTTTTTTTTTTAATTTGCTGATATATAATGTTTCAATTTATTGAATGTTTCAGACGATAACTTTTTCAAGTACAGTCTTAATTGGCCTATGCAGGGATTTGTATGTAGTCTAGAGCCTCACTTTAAGTCTCAACTTCGCAGGATTAATATTCTCTTCTGGAAAATGGAGTTAACAACAAAAGTAATCTTGGCATACCTCACCTGTAAATGAACACGTGGTGTAAATGTTAAATTGCCTTATTACTCCAAGTTCTTAACAGACACCAACCCTGTCTCTGATACCATCAGACTTATTTTCAGCTTCAACAGTTTCCCTGCATTTCCAAGGCAACAGGAACTCCTGCTCAGAATTGTAGGCTTTTCAAGGTCTGTCACTCCATGGCTCTGAGATATTAGGATTTGAAATAACCTCATATAGTGCTTAGACAGATTTTCCAGCAAGTCTAGTCTAGTAGTCAGCTCATGATTCAAGAACAATGATTGGGGTGCCACATCTGCAAGGCAAGGAGTCAGAAATCCTTTATACAGAAATCTTTAGCAACCAAGTGCAGAGATGCACATCTGCATCTCTGACCCAGCACACAAGGGTAGGTTTGAGACTCAGTGCTTCCACCAGCAGCAGCCAAGTGTGACACCCATAGTAAGAGTAAAGAGCTTCTTTCCAAGACTTTCTATAATGGCACTATGATAACGTATCATTTTATACATAGAAAAAAGCCAGCCACTCACTAAATCATATGCTCAAGAGGCATGTGAATTACTTGGACTATGTCCTGCCTGCCATAAGAATGGGAACCCAACACTTTCGGAAAGAGCAACTTATGCAAAGCATCCTATTCAAAGGGTTACTCTAAGGACAATGAAAGACTGGAGATAATTTGCCTTCCATTGTTTATCATTTAGTCACTACTTGAAGTATGTTAAGGAGTTGTCACCCGGCATTTGATGAAAAAGAGCAAAATAAAGAGTGGTTAAAATAGAATAAAGGGCAGTTCAAAACAAACAATTGTACTGTCAATTTACATAACGCAGGAACAGCAGAGATTGTGTGTTCAATAAGAAAAGTGTATTTTTTAGGGTGCTTTGAGGTGTCTGAAGCCCACTGCACAAAATGCAATCTTTCCCTTTTTTGGTCTTTTTTTTTGCTATAAGATCAAGCTTTGAGTGGAGGAAAAAGCAGACATCACACAGTCATAGGAATGTATTGCATACACATCTGGTGAGTCTGTGGATAGATGAAGAACTACAGCTATTACACAATGAAACGAAGTTTTGGCATATGTTATGTAGACCTGCTTGCTGTTCACATCTTGAAGAAAAGGTATGCTTCTGGACAAACAAACTGGCTAAATATCTATGGAAACTCTGAGCATTTTAGGTGCGGCTGACCTCCATAGCTTTGCCATTGACAGCAGCAGACTTCACCATCTGATGACCAGTCAAGCTGGTCTTCTTTTCCAACCAGTGGAGGGAAATAAGCACATCAAGAGTCATGACAGGGTGACCCATCTCTCCATGGCTGAACGGTTACTCTATAAGAACAGTGTAGAGGGACTGTTTCAGGTGTGGAATCAATTATACAAATGGAACTTCCTAGCTATGCACAAATGCCTAATACCACAAATTTCTGCATCCAAACCAAATATGTGCATGTAAAGATTGATTATATTTACTAATAAACCTCTTCATTCTTCTTTAAAACTGATATCTTTTTCTAGGTGTTTTCAAATTCAAATTCCAGACACAGACTTCTTATGTAATATTTCATTACATGAGGATGTGTTGGACATAAATTTCTCATGGAAGGAATCACTGGAGGTAGCCATTTTATTTATTTTCAACCTCAGGCATGATGCTCTGATGCCTACAGACAAGCTACATGGACTTTTCAGATGCAATTTTCAAGGTGAAATTGCAAAAATAGTCAAATAAATGTACAGTCTGATTTGAAGTGGTCATAGGTACCCAAAGCTACTATTGGTATTAATAGTTGTTACAGGTGCTACACATGTTTATCCAGCTCACTTTTCCATCAGTGTTGATCTTCAAGAGCCATCATAAAAATAATTATTGATTTGGGGTGTATTGATCTTCAGATGTGTAGCTAATGATAACTTGAAGACACCACATTCCAGGTGATGGGTAAAAATTTTATTTTTCTTCCTTGGACCTCAGAAAATACTCAGAGCAGTACGAGTTTTATTGTGACATTCCCAGTAACAGCTGAAGGATGTAAGTAGTTAGTTGAATGCGATACTTTATGACCACACATGTACAAGGCTTATGGTTTGCACCTCCTCTGAGAAGTACAGGCGTCGCAGCAGAACATAGGTACATCTTTAGAAGCAGCACAATGTGACAGCAGCTGCTGCAATCTGAAGTGAAAGCAACAGTAAATTAACATGTCTAGCAGCTGCTTTTTGTAATGCCAGTCATATTTTTCCAGGTAAGAGGAGTAAAATATTCACTACGGAAAGTGGGGAAGTGCTTGAATTCTGTGATACAATGGACTGGTGAAAGAAATGTGAGAAGAAGTAATATTTCCTTTCTTCAAGCTGTTTACATTTGAAATTCAAGCCCATTGACTATTACTTCTATCTGCCATTTCCTAATCAGTGCCAAATTGCATTCCCATTTTTTTGTGAGTGAAACATCTCATGCAATGGTTTTCACTGAATCCTTTGAAAACTAAACTTTTAAAAGTGTCACTTTTCTAGCCTTCAGCAGAATCAAGTCATGACCTCCATCTTTAAGCAGAAATTTGCAATCCATGTGAAAATTATTTTTGTCATTTAATGAGCCTTTTTTTTCTAACAATGGACTACAGTCAATATGATTTACTCAAAGGGCTATTTTTTGATGTCAGACGCAAAATTCTATTTACTGCTGAAAATATAGCCATGACTATTTTGCCAGATAGATTTTGCCTTTTAAGCTACAGCTCAGAAACTATAAATGAGACATGTCACTTTTTTCCCCCTTCTCATTTAATAAAAAGTTACAGTTTGGTTCAAAAGTGTCATTTTAATATTTCCACCCACTCTTGTTCAGTTTGGCTGCTAGGGAAGAAGGAAAAGGTGTTGTGCATTCCTAAATAGGCACTGGTGAGCAGATGGACTCTAGCTAAAAAATTCTGGGTGAGAGAAATCAGAAGTGTTTCATTTCCATGTCTGCTCTATTGGCAATGAAAACTCTGGTTCTGCTCAGACGTGCAGATTCCAAGAGGCGTGGAACGGGAGAATGGAGATCTCAGAAGTTTTTTGTGAAGTTTTAGAAGCATAGTGAAAAATATGATATGAAAATGGGAAAGTGTGGGGAAAAAAAAAAAGAGAGCAAAATCTCAAGAGAATTTTGCAATTAGAAAATCTGACTGCGCACGCAGCGCCAGCCTGCATTGCCCTCGCCAAGGCCCGCGTCTACTAGGATGCCCTCGGCAGTCCTCGCCACGACCCACACCACATCGGGCGCCCCAGCTGTCGCTGGGTCGGCTGCTAGCTGAAGGACGGTGCTGCAAACCGAGTTGCCTGGCTATTATCGGGGCAGCCGCTAGCTTATTGCACTGGGAAAAGGCTTAATAGGGATCACTCGCTCGATGTTGAGAGGCACTGGCAGAGATAAATGGTGAGAGAGGGGTCTGCTGCATGGGTTGCAGAGGTTTATTCTTCTGAAGGGTCCAGGGACAGGAGACCAGGAACAATGGAGGGTACAAGGGTTTTATAAGGGGACAAGAGGGGGCAAAGAGAGGGGGAATAACCAATAGGAAAAGGGGACATGGGAGGAGTCGACAGGGAAATAGCCAATGGGGATAAAACAGAGGAGGGGTTTACACAGGCAACCAATGGGGTACTGAGGAGAGGGGAACATTCTGGAACAGAATGTGGAACAGGGGGAATACATAAACATGAACTTATACATAAAACTGGGAGGGGAATACACAAACCTATGAGCTAACATAATGCAAATCTAGGTTGCAAGGAGCTGTGGGAACTCGCCCTGACTGAAGGTGGATTTCAGGGAGTTGCAGTCCGCAACATGTGCATGCAAACTCAGTGTCTGCTTACTATCAGTATACTCCTAAATTCCAAAAAAAGAGCTATCACAATAATGAAATGGTCCATGTCTAAAGCTGACATTGTATTTCAGCATATTTAATCAATTCTATTTCTTGTCTGTCATTTCCTCCTCCCTACACCCTGTCTTTCTTACAGGATGTTCTCACCTTGGTAATTGGCAGCAGAGTAATAAAAGACTTTAATAATTACTTGTGGTAGATCATTGCCTAAAGACCAGATTCCGATTGTGATCAGTAGATCAACGTATGATACGTAGAAACAAAACAGAGAGATAACCAATGACTAAACCAACTTAAGGGATGGTGAGGTTTGTATAGAGCAGGAAGTATGTGGCAAAATTTTGCCTTTCCTGGCAAGGAAACACCACCCTGGGCCCCCGGCAAATTAAAGTCAGTCATAAAAATTACACAAAAGCAACACACAAAGGTACTGAATCTAATCCAGAAAGTAATAAATTTTGTTCTATCCCTATTCCAGCACCTTCACCACTACACACACAAAAAAGGTATTTGGTCTCCTGAGCTTGGCTTCACGAGGCCAAATTGCTAGTGAATGAAGAGAAAAAGAGATGACATTTTTCCTCCCCTTACTCAAACATGTTTCATGAATCAGAGATGAAGTTGGTCCCTCTGTGACTGAGACTATGGGACCTGATTAGTTCACATCTTCAGAAGATATCTGTCACATGGGACAGGTTGGGGAGAACAGAGAAGAAATTTTTCATGACCCAGCACTGAATTTGTGGAAACCACGAGTGAACTGACAGGGCTTGAGTTGTCTCATTGGTGGTGCCCAGTTGGCAGCTCAGCTTCAGCAGGACCCATGCAGACCACCCCTGTGCTACCATGAGGACTGTAGGAACTAATCAAAAGTATTTGCTAAATTTATGGATCAAAGCAGACAACATTATCAAGCAGTGCTTTTTTATCAGAGAATTCGAGGAGAAAAATACAGACCTAACTTTGATCACAGGAAATTAAAGTCACATGCTAGGCAATACATGTCACCTGCCTTCTCCTAAATGCATGTTCATAACCTGAGATAAACACTTCTTTCCAAGCCTCCTTTATTGTTAGATAATATAGATTTCCCATCTTAAAAATATTGCTATCAAGTATCTCATAACGCCTGTGCCATAGCAACCTGTTAGTGTGATTTATTTTGACAGGAGACGATGGGTGTTTTATTGTTTGACCCCTTCTGCTCTGGTAATGTAGGTTTGGGGTTTTTTTTTCATAGGAGCTGTTTTATTTAATCTTACAGCAGCTGATATTGAATCTTCACATCATTTTTTCCCTTACCAAGGTATGCTCTTAGAGTAAATAGCATAATGAAAATCCAGGATTCCACAGAAAAGCACCCACTTAAGCAACTCTGCACTCTGATACCTCAGAAAAGATGTCTCTAAAAATTGCAAGCAGTTCAAGGAAATGCCTTTTTCTTTAACATGTTAAATAATTATGGATTCCCACAATTAAACCCATTAAGTTTATTGAGACACATTCAAATGGATTAAACGGGACTTAAAAGTCCAGTGTTACAACTACTGAGTGACTATCATGGTTACCATGCTGAGAATCAGGCATATCAGAGGGCTCAAGAATTTTTGGTTATTTGATAATGAGGTTAGCACAGTACATTTGCAAGGGGGGAAGGAGGGCAATAACCACTGTCTTGCTCCTTACCTCATTAGCATGAATTATTGCAGTGAGATACAAGTTGGCCCATACAAGGTTGAACCATGCCATTGAACCATAAGAGGTTCTAGGAACCAGGCACAGAACACTCATTCATTAGCAGAATTAACAGATACGTCAGGAGGAATGGAGACCACACCCAGTGCGAGTGCTTGATTTAAATGTATAATTGATGTTTCTTTTGTAACATTTGCTTAAATTTTGAACCTCTAGGCTGGTAAATCTAGGAGTCTCCATTCAAGCTGACTGCTTCTTCCAAACATTGGGAACCCATCCCAAAGGCTTAGAAACTGGGCAACTTATGCAACATCCAGATGAGTGCCAAAGTCCTAAAACAGTGACTGTCTGAAAATATCAAGAACTGTTTGTGCATGACGGAAATCTTAATGATCATCAGTTACACTTAAATAAGCTTTCAGGAAATAGGTGGTTTCAAAGCTTTTCATCAAAAATCAAGTCAAGGCAGGCTGTATTAATCGCTGAGGCAAATTATCTGCCATGCAGCAGAGACTGCACTCGGCATCATCGCAGCCAACGTGACAAAGGAAAGTTTTAAGACGGGATATAAAGAAGAACAACAAAGCGTCTTTGTTCATTAAGATCTTTTCCCAAGCTGAAGAGATAGCCAGGGACTGTTTCTTTGAAATCTAGCAAGTAGATGTGAGCAGCTATCAGAAGAGCTGACCCCTTGGTACAGAACAATAGGCAGCAAGAGAAGAGATAAGCCAAGTAGGCTCCCTACAGTATCGGTTTATTACTTGTCTGAGAGCTTGCAACTATTTTTGAGTCTATTAGAGAAGAAATGTAAAAAAACTGGTAGGACAGGTTCAAAATATGAAATGAAGAGAGCTATACTGGGAGCAGCATTCTGACTTTCAATAGTATTCCAACCTTTTCTACTGTAATGGAGAGAGATTTCCTAGATTAATCCTTTTTTTTTTTCCTGATGGGGCTGCCACAGTCCTACGCTTTTGAAGAAAACTTTATGTATTGGATCACATTCTTCCTCACAGTGCCATTTCTTTAATGAACATGTGAAGGTGGAAAAAAAACCCAAAACAATAAGTAGCTGAGATTATTCCCTGAGTAGATTTCCCATATTCATCATCTGATATGCACAGACTTGTCAAGTGGAGGTTCAGATGCTACCTTCTTTCTGCTGGACTTCTTGTCACAGTTTTAATAATGTCTTCTGTTCAATCTGAATTAATTTAGGATCCTCAGCTTTCAGAGTTTCAGCTCAACAGAAAACATTAATAAATGGAATAATTAATTCCAACACAGAGTAGATCAATCAAATCCTCAGCTTGGGAGCTATTTAAACACTACTGTGACACTTCGTCTTTTTCTCATGGGTCAAAAAGGCACCAGCCTGCGACTATGGTAGTAATCAAGACAAAAAATTAGTCAAAAACCCCAGTCAAAGTGACAAGACAGATGCTGCAATTTTGTTTACAAAAAGAAAGTGTTGAGCTCTGCTCTGTAGCCTCTTGTGATGAGGAAAGGTTGGTTTTAGCTAATTAATATATTCTCTGGTTGTGAGTCAGCTGATCTCTGAGAAGATAGTTACATAAAGAAGAAAAATAATGTTTGCCTGTTGATTAAATCCCTTTATGGAAGGGAACAGATTGCAGAAAGGGAGGATGTGTTGCAGAGCAGAGGAAATATCTCTCTCCTTGCTTCCACACTCCCAGTCCTCCCATCTCATATACAGCAGCCCTCAGATGCAGACAACCAGAACAATTTACATGATCTTGGTCAAAACATAACATGCCAGTGTTGTCCCTGGCTTGTTTCATTTACTGCTGTAAATATAGTCTGAAAGATTCTGAATTCATGGTTACTGGCTGGAAATATCTTGAAGTGCCAAGGCAGTGACGTACAACCTGCACCTGACCTTGCTGCAGTTGCAGCATCCTGCAAAACAGTCTGCTTGGGGTATTTGCTGCTTGCCTGGGGCAAAAATGTGCTGTGGTAGAGATGATATAATGGCTGGAGGTGTTCCCTTAACCACCCATCTCCTTTGGCTTTGTTGTGATGAGATATCCTTTAGACATTGGAGTAATTTAATGCCCTTTTTTTTCTCCAGTACTCACATTTCAATGTAAGATACAAACTCTTTTGCTGACATATTAAAATATATTAAAATCACAAAACCATTTTAAAAGTCATTTCAGACCTCCCAGTTGGCCTAACGTGGATATCCAAAGCCAAACTTGCTAGATAAGCAATTAGGGATATTTCTGCCTCTCTAAAGAATCATGTACATCTAAAGCACAATCAAATTCAAAATACAGTACTATAGAAAACAAGATCTGGAATAGATATCCTTGCTACTGTGCCTTATTTTTTATTTACTTCTTAGACCAAGACATTTGACCTTGACAAGTAAATTATTTTTGTATTATTTCCAGGTGTATTATTTATTTGTTCATGGAAGATAAAGTAACTAAAAATGTCCTTAGCACTTGACAGAATACTGAAGATATATCTTCATTTTAAGGATTCTGTGGCATCCTCACAAATACATCACTGATATTTTGTATTCTCTACACAAGAGGTACTATAACAGAGCAGCTCCACCTTTACAGCTCAAGAAAGGCAGCTGAAAATAGATCCTCCTGGATGCCATCAGTGTTACTGCCGGTGTCCCTCAGAGGAGGCTTTTGTGAAAGAGTGCAAAGCATTTAGTCCTCTGAGGCCAGCACATGTGTTTCCATTGAATTATTTGTCCCTGCTGGCCCAAGGAAAAAAAAAAAAGAAATATTTTAAGTCAGCATCACAAAATTGGAAACCTGTGTACCAAACTGCCTTTGAATGTATGTTTGAGCAAATTTTGTTGGAACTTGTAGAGCACTGGATACCAACAGGAACAAAATTTATCTTCAGATATGATGGGAGCCATTTTTCTAAGTCTTCTGGTATTTCTCCTACTCTCCTCCAACTGTCATCAGGACAATTTTTACTATATAATCTTTTTAAGATTGAAGACTAGAATTCATATTGAACACTTGCACACTTTAAAGATTTGGTTTATATTTTTATTTATATTACTAAATTTTGAATCAAAACTGTTTCAATAAATGAATAATTTTCTCCATAAATTTATTGAAGATCTATCCAAGAACTGGACAATTTTACAGAAAACTTACCCGTCTACCTCAGCAATTAACGAATATTCCTTAATTCCTCTGAAAGATTTTAGGAAACTGTGAAAGCTTTAAAACATCCCTAGCTGAAAAGCCATCACCTAAACTATTAGAGAAGCCCAGACTTTGCCATCAGCAGCAGCAGCAGCATATTTTGACTAATTCTAATCAGAGAATATGGTTTCCATTTTACAACATGGTGGTTCTGCTGCCATGGAGGATAGCATATTTGTTTTGGAAATGGGATTCCTGGGAGAGGGGCAGCCTCATCCCCAATGAGTTTTCACTCATTCTGCAGTCAGGTGCTCTAAGAGCAGATCGCAAGACACTGCATCCTGTTTCATCACTTTTCCTCTTGAAATTGTGAGGGTCAATCTTTAGAGGAAAAAAACAACACGGTGGGCTCAGATGGACCTGATTTATTTTTTTATTGTTCATATAGAAACTCACTAGCCTAAACTGTAAAAATAGGAAAGTGTCTAGATCCTCATATATTGGATTCCTGTCAAATACATTACCTTTTATTCTATATGTCAGTGACAGCTCTGTTACTTATCTTAACCTGATAGGTAGAGAGTCAAAGTAGAATCAAGACCTTTCACTTTCCAGATGTCTTTCCCTGATTTTGCTTTGAAAGGCGTTGCTCTGGCAAGTGCCCATCATTAGGCAGTGATGGAATCTCCACTTGGCTTGGGCAGATTCACCATATATTTGGTCATTTATTTTATAGACTTCACCGCCCATCATAAGAAAGAGACATTTTTAAAGGATCACTTATTACAAGATAAGGAGAACTTACCAGTGATCCAGTTCTGCCTAATAATTAATCATCTTCATAGTTTAAAAATATTTACATATTATTTCTGATTTGAAGTGCTCTTTATGTTCTAGTTGGTGGCTTTTTGCTAGGCCTGTCTCCATACAGAAAATGGACCTTTTAAACCAGCTAATGGCACACTGAGGCACAAAGATCAGACAATTTTTACTTCCACTCTTGTTCCTTAACTGCAGAACTGCGGGCTTCCTACGAGAAATACAAAAAAATCATTCATTGAGCATCATAGATTAACTGAGTATATACCATGTGTGTTAAAAATGGCTGTGACAAGCTAGATTATGGATGTGTTGCCTTATGTCACATCAAAGATACCATAAAACTACTCTGTCACCTTGTAAATAACAAAAGATTTCTTTTTCAAAAAAAAAAAAAAAGAACAGAGGAAAGACATTATTTCATATTCTCCCTGTCAATTTGGATAGTCTGCTTAAGTGCTGTCTTTTTAAAATAAAATATAAGGCTGCAAGAAATGAGCATTTTATGCATATTATCATATTTATTTTTATATTCAGGTACTCCTACAGTATAACTCAGTGTGGTAAATAGTTCATGCTAATTACTTAAAAATCCATTAAATTTTAAGTCTCATAGCAGATGCAAACACCATTTCAAATGTTCTCATTGTGTTGCCTACATAATTCATGAACTCTTATTAGAATTCAGACTCAAAGCCAGCATGTGGTGTGTGAGCCACACTCTCCAGATTTTTGTGAGTTCCTGGAAAAGTGGAATACACACCTACAGAGCCTCAGTACCAAATCCTGTTCAGCGCTTATGCTGACCTGTGTTAAAGAGTGAGAGGCCTGGTAGTGATCCACTGCAGGAGAATTTGGGGGTGTACCTGAGAGTGAATAGTTCAGGCAGACCTTCCCAGAGCCAGGGCTGAGATGCCTGAACAAATGGCCAGGAGGGATCTCAGGTTCTAGTCCCCAGTATCAAACCTATCACACGTTTTTATTCATCGACTCCTTTGGGGTCCATCTCTCCCTTGCTTCTGTTTCACTAGACCTATAAATAATGGGATTTCACAGTCGTGTGGCAGCCCAACCTGAACAGGAGGAGGATTTTCCTGGCCCAGCCCTACCTCTACCCCAAGTGAATTCAACCACTTTCCATCTAAAGATGGTGCCCTTGCTGGTGTGGCATTTGACATCTTTGGCTGTTGGTTCCAAATGGCATTGTGTGCTCCTGTGCTGTATCTGCAAGAAGCCTTGGATGCCCTCCGGTATTTAAAATGGCACCAGATACCTCTGCTCAAGAAGCTGAATAATTTTCTACATATATGAAATTTAAACATTAAAATCACAGTTTTGGATTTTTTTAATAGATTAATTCACAGGCTGATTCATCCTACCTGTGCTACTTACCTGAGTAAGTAAGACAGGTAATGCCCTTTGGAAATGACGTCTCTTTCTATTCACTGTAAGACAAATTTAGAGTAACTTGCTTTAGGCAATCAACATTTATACTGCTAAAAGTAGGCAAAAGGCCTTAGGTCAACCCATCATAGGAATTTGATAAAAATTGAGTGATCTATAAATAGCATCCTGAGTCCCAAAATAAAATTTTCTTAGTGTGGTTACATTTTTTCTTTCCTTTTCACCTTTATGTTCTCTGTCTTTAATATATGTATAACAAGATTTCCATGCAAGTTCTCCAAGATGTTCTGATACTGAAAGTATTAACAATTGTGAAGTACTCTTTAACTGCAGAAATGGGAACTTGTAAGTACTTCAAATAGTCACTTCTCCAAGTACAACTCTACTTAAAGAACAGACCTCTGTACCCCACTCGGCTTTTCTGCAGCAAAGCCCCTCAGATCTGATGATGCAGTGGCTTCGCATTAGTATTCAAAACTCCATTTTCTGAGTTTAGTGTCTCGCAGAAAATGGATACATGGTGGGCAAAGCACAGGCAGTCAGCATATTTCAGTGTTCTTTATACATATTTTAAAAGCTTTCATATAGTACTTTGGCTATTTCTAACTTTTATACTTTAATTCCCTGTTCTATCCTGTAATATTTTATCTATCTTATTCTCTGATCTTCCACTTTGATAGGAGTAGAAAACCTTTGGGAGAATGATCTAACATGTCTTGCTATTTTTCTTCTTTTTTTCTTCAATATACTTGTTTAGTTGTATTCTTGCCATCTTATTTAACACCTTTCATGTATAACAAATATATCATGATTTTTGCTTTTCTTAGCAAAAAGCCACAAGACCAGATTTGTTTTCAACTTTAACCCTTCACTTTCATAAAGAAGGAGATAAAACATTAACAAATAATCAAGGTAGAAGAGGAATTGGCTTAACAGAATATCACCTTTTTCTTTCTGCAGGCTTCATGAAAGTCCCTCTATTTAAATACTTTGGAATCAGTTTCTCCAGTCCCTTACTGCTTTCATCACATACAGTGGTGTCTTGCACAGTCCTAGTGAGCTTGGGAAGAATAACTGTAGGGAAGGAAAATATATAAGAGCTCGAAATCCTATAATCGCACCTTAGAAAGGGAGGCTTTTGCTTGGAAGATCTTCCTCTTTGTCAAAACCCAGCCCAGATTACATCTACACTGACAAGGGCTGATTTCACTGGCACTTATTCCCGTTGTGTTTCTCCTGCTTAGTGCTAAGTCCTTGATATGTTCTTGAGTATTTTAGCCACAAAATACAAAATATTTTTTCATCACTTGGGACTCTCATGCTTGAATGTGAGTGTGTCTATATACATTTTTTTCCCTTGCTCTGGTCAAGTTTCAGAGTGCTAGAAAATCAATTACTTCCTTCAAAATTATTTTGAAAATTATAATATCTCTCATCATTCTAAAATTTTCCTTATACACAGTCACATTTTGTGTTCTGCTATTTTACCTTTTATTTCATATTTCCTTTCTATCAATCTTGTTTCCATTCTCCAAACACAAATGTATTTTAAAGAACTCATACAGCATATTTCTCTATGCATCATATTCCTGGGACTGTAAAAGTCTCTATAGAGAGGTTTCTCAAATGATAATCTGATATATAGTTGATTATTTTTGTTTTGCTGATGACTATGGCCTGAAACAAGTTATTGACTATAAAGTTGTAAGTTTTGAAGTATTTTTATACTATGAAACTTCTTTTCTTAGATAACTATTAAATAATTAGAGAGGTTTTGCTGTTCATCAATCTAAAGTATGACTCATCTCCACAGAAGATATTAATCACTTCATAAAAAAACATGTTTTGGGATTAAAGACCTTATGATAGTGCTTTAGATCCAAAGACTCTTGGTGAATCATAAAGATAAAGGTGATGTCACATTAGTTTATTAAACATTACAAACTATTTCAGGTCTTATTGCATTTTTCCAAACACAATTTTTCATCTTCTGAAGCAGGACCTAATTATCTCTCACATGCTTTAAAAGTGGGTTGATCATGAATCCTCACTTCTCCAAGGAACAATGTTCTCTCCTGTAATCTCAACTGTCCTTGCCTTCCTCTGTATTAGGTCTGTGTTTCAAGTGTACATTACAATATTTTCAAAAGTTTCAGATTTCGAATTTTCACGGATAAACTTGTTACAAAACTTCCAGGTCACATTTTCCAAGTCATAGCTGGATAACAGATAGGTTCTTAAATAGACGATGTCTCGTTGAAACTCAGATTTTCAATCTATGTTTAAATTAAACTCAGAAAGGTTGATAAGTTTAAACTCGTTCATATGGATGACTGAAGTACAGTAGAGTTTCTTGACCTTTATTTGTTGAAGAAAGATCTGAATAAATTAAAAGAAGGGAAGAAAGTGTGTTTAATGCAAAAATGTTTAATAAAATGTTCTCTTTTTTGTATTTTCAATGGTTATTTCACATCTACTAAGGTCTTTCCTGAGGACTGAGAAAATCATTTTTCCTTCTGAGATCATATCACACTTCAGATATATTCCAGTATAAATATTTCATAATGTTTAATCTGTCAAAATAGAATGTATTGCTGTCATTCTTATTCATCCTGCACATTGGTTTGTCCTTTCTCTCATTCCACTTATATTGGACTAAATGATTTACATTGCTTTTTGCTTTATTACACTGTAGAGAAGAGCATCATTGAGTCAGAACATCCATTGCAATATGATAAAATTATTCTCCATACACAGAGCCACTTTTGTACTAGTACTGCAATAATCTTTGTGAAAATGACAGATTTTTGTGTCTGCACTACTTGGTTTACTAGGTTGATTTAAACTATGACCCAAAGTTATTATTTTGAAACTTAAAGTCAGTGTATTTGATCTCATTTCAGATTTGTCTAATTAATTATAAAAATATTATTTTTCTCTGTTGTATTTACTTTTATAGCTGATCACTACAAGTAAATAGGGTGCCTTCTTACACTCAGAATGATCTGAAACAGAGATTCTTCCTGAAGCTTGAAAAATTGTACCTTTAATTGCAAGGATACCATCACATATCTGAGCATTTAAATAAATTATTACTTAAAAAAAAAATACCCAGAATCAGTGATTCTGGGATATTTTAGGGGAAATAGTTATTGGCGTTCTAAGGCACCATGTCAAACATTAGCTGCTGAGGGAAAAAAAAAGGACAACACACTGGACTTGAGTATTGGTGGGAATGTATAGCTGAAACAAGGAGCGTGACCAAAGTAAATGAGAAAGATGTTTACTGTTTGTAGTTAACCCTTTGTGCAATGGCTGAGTTTCACACAGTGTATATGTGTGATTTGGATTACAAAGTAATGTAGCATAGAGTTTATGTAACACAATACTATGGCAAACCAAAAACATAAAGTTTTCTCCATTTCAGCCACAAAATTGTGAACTTCCTCATCTCTATCCTTACAGAATGGAGATATCTGTCATTTCATGAGGGTAAGATTTTTTATTTTACCTATATTTCATCTTATATTGCCAGTTGTTACTGCTGCTACATCATAATCTGTAGAACACTTAGGATATCTAATATATGAAACATTATAATGTGTCATCTTTACTGAGCTACCAGTATTCATTTCTAGCTATTGCAATATGAAGATTTTATGAAGAAGCAGTTCTAATGAAAAAATAGTAATATAAAATCTGCAGATTTTAACAACTGTTGCAGGACAATGTTCAATAATAAGGTATCTCCAGCAGCCATGCAAAAAATTACTAAAAGAGAAGTAACTGACTAAGTGAATTGTAAACCCAGTCCAATCCTCAACTTCAGGGGTTTTTCCCATGTTCCATTCCCCTATTTTTGTTTTTTTAGGTTTTTTACATTATATAGCATTCCATAGAAAAAAAACTATTCAATGGAAGGCAAAAAGATCTATTTTTTAAATTTTCAGGAATATTGATATGGAAAATACTTATAGAAACAATTAAACATTAAATGTTAATAGTGGAGTGAAGTGGACAAATTTGCAAATATGCAGAAGTGAGAGGAGTGACTCAGATTCCAGAGGGTCATATTGCCCCTCAGCAACCACCAATAGCACAGGTTTCCCAAAAAGGCCATGGAGTCATCCTCCTTGGAGGCATTCAGAGCTGTCCTGGGCAACGGGCTCTGGGTGGCCCTGCTTGAGCAGGAGGGTTGGACCCAGGTACTCCCAAAGATCCTTTCCAAACTCAACCACTCTGTCATTCTGTGATCTTTTTCCGAAACTGTTCTCTTCTTGTTCTCTTCAATTAAAAAAAAAGATTACACAGTGGCCACCAGTTAGGCCTAGAAATAAAATAATTTTGTCTTTGAGTATATGAAAGCCTTATGCAGTGACTGCAAAGCCCAAGGAGTATCTAGAAAGTCTCCATAATGCTGATACTAAGAATGGTTATTCCCCTAACCAAGCAGAGCTGCCTAGGTTCTGCTCTGCAGTTTGCATCAAGCACCAAAAAGTAACACAGTGTCAATTCAGTACTTTTCCCATTTTAAAAGAATATACCTTTTCAAAAGGGAACTCTTTGCTTTGAAAGAGTTCTAATAAAAAAACCCACAACAAACAGAAAAAGAGACCTGAGAAAATATTCTGCATAAACTCCATGTGAAATGAAACATCTTCGTTTAGTAGAAACAGTATCTTTCATTATCCAATTTATTTTCAGTCTTCTGAAAGCATCAAAACCAAAATATTTTAGTTGCTGTTCAAGACAAACTGACCAGTCTCCCATTTTTTTTGTTTGACCACAAAAGTAAAAAGTATATTTGACCAGCTTTATTTTAGTATTACTAAAATAAAAAGTCGCATATATGTTTAAAGTAAAGTTTTGCTCAATATCTTAAGCTGTGTAAAAATTTTTCAGAAACATAAAGAAAACATTAAAAATGTATGTGTTCCTTCTTTCCAATTTCCTAAAATCAACATTTTTTCACATTTACATCTGTAAATGCCAATTTATATCTGTACTGGTCATCTCTCACTTGCATTGATGGTATTGATTTAGATAAAATTGATCATATTTGATCGTATAAAAGCTGAACTGAGAGCATTACCTTTCTGTTTTGTATCCCTCACTGTTTATTTTCAGTTGGGCTGGGATCTCACCCTTCAGTCTCGAGGGATAATTCATCCCATCCACCACTGGTTCTCTAAAACAGGACAGATGAGACAGAGGAAAAAATCCAACAGTGCTGATTTTTCTTCTTTGACTACACATAGAATCTCCTGTAACTTTTTCAGGTACAGATATACTGAAGATGTTTCTAGATAGTGGATATTAATCCCACTGATAAAGGTAGGTGGGATGTATTCACCTGTCATGTATAAAAAATATGTGGGTTTTATGGCTATAGCAAATACACTGCAGTTTCTTAAAATATCCTTTGAGGATACTAAAAATATTTGTAATCATACCAACAATGACTCTGTCACAGCCAGACAAAATCAAGTAAGAAAAAAGTACCATTCTTCTGACAAATTTATAGAACATTATGGCTTTTTAAAAGCAGCAGCAGAAGAACCATTTTCAGCAAGTTTTAACCCATGATGTATCCACCTATCATTTAATAATGGTTTCATTTATTTTATAAGATTGGATTTAGGTCTGACTGTTTATCCATGCCAGTCTAAGCAATCCTATTGTGGCAAGATGCATGTTATTTGTACAAGATTAGCACCTGCTGATACATCTTTTTATTCTAAAATGGAAAAACCACATGTGCAGTTTTCAAAAACAGTCATGTAGCTTTTGTTTTGCCTCTCTTGGTGTAAATTATTCTGTCTCTATCACCTTTGGAAATAAAAAATCATTCCTGCCCTCTTTTCAACTCATAATCTTTTCTTAAAATTTTTCTATTATCTGAAGGCAATTAGTGATGTTGTCAGTGTGTAAGAGCAGGTATAATAAAAAAAAAATGTACTGCTGAATGATGGAATACATAGAGATTAATTGCAATCAGGAAAACTGATATAATAAATTTATTTTTTGGTATAAATTGTCAAGGTATTCATAATTTTGATGGAACTATGTGGCCTTAGACCAGTAGAGAATAGCAGTAGAGGTGTTTGCTTCATGTAGGATTGCACAAACTTTGTTCTCATCCTGCTTTAGCATATTCTTGGTGTTGTTTTCTCTAGGTGAGGATCCAAAATGCAGTACTGAAATCACTTAGAACTGTGGGGTTTTGTCCATTCTGAAAATCAGGTCACTGCAAGGGTTTCTGCAGGTTTATTTCTTTCCTGTGCTGGAGTCTGAGAGTCTGTTTCCCCCAGAGGTACTTACCTTCTTAGATACCTACCCAGCACTTAAACCATGTCCTAAAGCCTTAATCTTGTACAACAATGTTAGATGGATAATGCTGAAAATGTTTCTGCAAAATGCTAAAGGACAATCAACATGGCACACTTCCAGCATTAAATTCCATGTAGATGCCTTTAATTAATTCATCAATCAATGGTGGGAAAATCTGGTCCTGTTACCTTGATTCTTGGATTCTAATCAAAGGCTAATTAGTATTAAAAAGATCAACAGGCTCTCTAGAATGTACACCTAGAGTCATCCTTCTGGGTGTAAGGGGAAGGCAATGCTGATAAAGCTATTTAGTTGACTGGTGCTTTAATATTACTCTCTGCTTGGAAACTTTGTTCAAGTTGGGGAAGACAGGAATAATAGAGAAAAATAACAGAGGAATAAAGAAATTGTGTGCACAGTTAACTCACTGGGTTCTAGAAATATAGACACTTTTATCAGTTGTAGGGACTGAGTTTGGTTTAGATCTAACACAAAGGTTTGAGCAAATATAAATTTCATTCAAAAATTTTTTTCTTCACCATAATTGAAATCCATCCTCCTATTTTCTACACATTTTCCAGAAGATTCCTTTCATACCCACCTCAACAGCATGAAAGAGAAATCATTTTTCTTGTGGTTTTCTCATGAGTCTGGTCATGCCTGCAAATGTTTTTATTGAGGATAGTTTGCATAGAGGGTGTTAATTTTATGCATTTATAAACTGTATGACTTTATCAAGCTTTGGATCAAGATGAATTGCCCACCCCTCAAGTGGATCTAAGGGCAGAGAGCGGCAAATGCAAAGCTCATAAGGATTTAAAAATTCTACTAAAATAAATGGTAGAACTAAAGCCCAGAGCAGCCATCAGAAAGGATTAAGACCTGTAATTAAATACAATGTATTCTTGATTCCATCTTCTAAAATCTGCATTAGTCTGCATAAAAAGAAGATGAGAAAAAGTTATGTTTAATACATGTCACATGCAAAATATGTGAAACTACAAAATTCTAGGCATAACCTGGTTTGGGTCCTCAAATACAAAGCAGGCATTGTATTACTGCTAAACAGGTTTGCCATCTCTACAAGCAGGAATCATATCAACCTATCTGGTGATGGCAGATGGCATGGTGAATGAATAGTAAGAGCCATCTCAATTTCCTATATTAAGTACTTAGTGCAAATCAGAACATTGCCACCGGTTTCAGCTTTTTTCCTACCAAGTTAAGACCTTACCTTTCTTTCTCTACATGTTGCCAAGATACAGTAAATATTGCAAAATCCTCGACTAGGGAAAATACTTAAAGAAGAAAGAAAAAACTCTGTGAATTGGAGAGGCTGAGGGATTGATTTGCTCTGGAAATAAAATAAGCCTTTTATTTCTGAAAATATCTTTGCACTATAGCAAACATGCAATGCTAATCAGATGTCACTTGTCTCTCGACTCCTAAGGAAAATAAAAGCAATGACAATACAATAAAAGAGTCTCAGAGACAAAGACATTATTAAGAATGGTAAAATAATAATACTAGAGCATTCCTTAATTCAAGAGAAAATTTCAGTGCCAAAAGACAAAATTTGTGGTGTTGTGATATTGATTACACAGATGACTTTTCATTAATGTGAAGGAGGCAAAATCCCTCAGGTAAGGGTTTTTTTTTTATATGTTCAACATGAATTTAAAATTACATGTTTGTAAAGAAACTCAATTTATCTTTTGTCACTGTTTGCAAGATGAAGCCAGTCCATGTTTTTAATTAATCATTGATTTAACAACCAGAAGGTTTGGAATTTACTTAATGGGACAGTGACTTTCTTCATATTCACTACTCCCTTGGGCCAGATTGCATTTAGAAGCCTTATAAGTATTTAGGTACTTGTAAGCTAGTGCCTCATGCCACCTTTGAGAAGCTGTGTATTTGTCAATACATAACTCTTTTGGGTTTAATACCAGCAGCTGCTGCATCATCAGTCACTCAGTGCTCCTCCTTCCGTGCTTGTATGAGGCCACGGATGAGGAATTGCAATGATTTCCCTAAACAGGCCTCACGAGCACCTCCATCACAGGTGGATGGCAAACTTGCTCCTGGCCTGCTGGGAAACGCCCATCAAATTCAGCTTTCTTTCTCTCCTCCTTTTCCACGTACTGAAGATCTGGTACATCATCTAACTGCTGGATCACTTCAAACAATCCATAATTCTTCACTTCAAAGTTCAGTACTAAATAAGAACTTGTATTGTTTGGTGACCTTTTGTACAAGCATTTCAGCAGCAATTAAATGTAGCTTTCCTTTTCTGCCATGAGAAGACCCAGACTGTCTGCTTGCTTTTCAAGTGAAGAGAAAAACAGTGCTGTTAAGAGCAGCGACAGCAGCCTCCTTTTTCATTAGCAGCAAGAGTAAGAAAAGTCAGAGAAGGCAAAGCAGCTGCTAGAGCTGATACCAATGTGCCAATATTCCAGCAGGAGTATAATTTGATTTCCAACTGTGAAGTGACACACGCAGCACATAGCTGTAATTTTGATATTAGTGCATAAATAACACTGTGCTCAAACTCAACATTCATATTTTCACCTATTGCAAGAACAGGAAGCCAATTTTCTCCTCGCACTTTACTGTGCCATGGTGTATAAGTTGTAAAGGCTTTTAACTACTAAATAGACCTAATCAATGAGTTTTTTTCTTCCATGTAATCATTCTTATTTGATTAAAAATAGCTAATGGAAGCTGCAGGACTAACCCAGTTCCCTCATTTATTCTGTGTCTGTCATTTTTTACCTTGGCTTGTCCACACAACTGTGCTAATTGAAAGGCTGAACTAGAAATGATGAAAATCATCACATGTTATTTATTAAAATACCTTTTCAAGTATTGTACTGCTGAATATTGAGTTGGAATTAGGCACTTTCCTGCAATGAGAGGAGCAAATTAAAAGCCTTCATAGCCCCTACAAGCTGACCAAGAAAAGAAAACTGTCTGATATAGTATGACAGAAGCATTGCAACACAGCAGTTTCCATCCAGTCATCAGACCACATAAAACCTGATGCAGAAACTTCAAGTTGTTGTGAATCACTCATTTCAAGAAAAATAAAATAAACCAAAACAAAATCCTCTCAACAAAGAGGTTGAGATCTTACCATTGACTGGTGGATATCCTCCCAGCTTCTGAAATAACTGCAGTGAGAGACTGTCCCCATACCAGTTGTTTTTCTTTCTGTCAACACCCTCAGCCACATTAACATAAAAGTGACTTTTATCTACTTAGAGTTGCTTTGTCACCACTATATGAGGTTGTACAGAAAATGACATGATGCTATGCAATGGCAAGAGAAAGGTGAATAAGATTAAAGCCTGTAAGGACTCAGCATCTTTAATTCTGATGTTCGGGCAAGATTTTACCTAAATATATAAACACTGTCTCAAGGACTGAGGTGCAGAAAAGAACTCCAAATCTAATTTTTAAAACACATTTTTGAGATACAATAAGGGAAGAGGATATGTGAGTCAGCCATGCTCACTTACACTGTAGTCCTGGAGTAAGGAGCTTATATGGACTCCGTCTACAGTCAGTGAAAGGAGGGATGATATATAGTTTAGCATCACTTCTTGGAGATGTCCCTTTTTATCCCTCTAAATGTATAGACTATGTCAGTATTTAAGCATTTTGATTTAATTCAGAGGATATGACAGAAAGAAACAAGCTGCAAAAACATAAACTTTTTGTTGGAGAAGGAAGAAAATATACATTGAGGTGAGGTGAACTGAGCTGAGATGTCCATAAATACAAGCTACAAGACAGTAGATATAGAGGGAGGTGGGACCAAACAAGTCCTTCATGTTGAGGTAGTGTGATGGAAGTGAATTCAGTACTCCCTCGCAGGGCTGCTGGCAAGAGAGGGTTCCCACAAACCAGCACATTGTCCTTAACAAACTCCAAACTTTGGTGATTACCATTCTTATGAAAGAAAAAGTGCACAGCTGCTACAGAAGAGATTGTCTGAATATACAGAACAAGTAGATAATACATACAAAGACAGAACAAAGGCTGAAATGCTGTTTGGAAGGGATGCATTATGACCACAAACCCAATTGAATCACCATCATGCCCTTTACAATCACATTTTCCCCTTGCTTTGCAGAATATTGGTAATTCATAGGATTATTATGCTGCAAATAACCTATTCAAAACAAAACACAATGTATCCTGTCCTTAATATAAATGTGATTCTTTCTATAAATGCAGTAGAGCAAAAATACACGGGGAGATAAACAAAGATGCAGTGCATCTGGAGTCAGCTGAAGACAGCAGATTTTATGATTAGATCACAGGAAAATTTTGTCCAGTGAATAAGGAGATAAACTAAAAAAATAACAGAAATACATAAATCAAATTAGTACAACTACTTTAGAGGAATGTAATTTCAAGAGGTAATATTAGTTCTCATGACAGGTTTTGAGGTAAAGAAAATGATGGAAAAGAGCAATAGCAAGACCTACCTGAAGCACAGCTTACCGAGATCCAAACCCCATGGGTTTTGAATAGCTCTATTATTTAAGGAAAAGAAGACATTATAAACATACAGAACAAAAAAAAAAATTTGAACACTTCAATATGTGACAAAATATAATTATTGTTGTTTTTTCATCCATGTCTCATATGAACTGTTTTGACAGCTGATTATTAACTCTTAATAGTCAGAAGCCCTAAAATGTATACCCTTTTTAGCAAGTTTAAATCTCTAGACAGGATTTCAGTAGCAATTTTTTCTGTCACTCTCCTGGGAAAGAGGAGTTAATATTATGCTATTCTTAGTCCAGCTCTTGAGAAAAAATAGGAAAACAAAATTACTTGTTCTAAGCAGTACTTCAATCAATAGTGTAACCCAGACTTATATCATCCTCCGGCTAATGTATATAAAATGTCTTAAACACAATAGAATTGCCTGGACTGTAAATCCTCTGGGTCAGGCATAATTTTAAGATGTGTGTTTATTCAACATGAAGGATGTTATTGGTTTTTATATGCTCATAATTGGTACTTCTAGATATTATTGCAATACAAAAAGTAAATACAAACAAAGGAAGGCCTGAATCTCACTTATGATAACAACAGAAGAACAAGAAATAAAAATTGATTCACAAAAATCTTCCAAAAGAATTCTTTGGAAATCAGAACAAGCTCTATAGACTCAGAGATGAGGAACGTATATTTTAAAATGTAGCAAGGAAAGTTAAGGTTTTTGGAAACTAAGATATCTTGTCTTACTTCTGCCATGAAGAATACACTGAAATTTTCTATCAGTTGAAGCCTGCCTTATAAATATATATAAATATATAGAGAGAGATATGAAATATTCAGTTGTCTTTCAAGCATCTGTAGGTATTTTGCCTTGTGGTAGTTTTCACCCTCTGGATCTAGCTAAGATATATTTCAAACTACAAGATGACAAGAAAGTAAATTAAAGCTTGAAATTATTCTTCAGTGACTCAGACATATTTTTACTTTGATTTGCCAGCAGGATTATTTCCTTCAGAATGAGATCCTCTTGCAGAGATCTGTTTTGATCTGTTTCTTACATTTATTCTATCCTTTCAAAAATAGCTCCTCTATGACTAGGTCAAAGAGCTAGGTTTTTCCTTTTTTTTTTCTTTTTTTGAATCTTTTCTTGTTGTTGTTAATCTTTCATAATTCCAGTAATTTATTGGTTCAGGGCTTTTTATTTTTGTCCATAAGATGTAATTTTACTGCAGTATTTTGCAACGTGGGTGATACTTGTGTTTGTATCTATGATACCAGATTCTTGAAAGGCTTTTGCTTCTATTACTATCAGAAAAGGGCCAAAGAACATAATTCTCATATTTTCCACCAGTCCAAAGATATAATCTTAAGAAATAATGCTTTCTTCCAATTTCTTAGTTTTGGGAAAGTTCAAGGGTGACTGCATATGATAGAATTGATCTGCATCAAGTCTGATAGCTACTAAAACACAGATTCGAAGATTTTGTAAATTTTTCTGCTTAGAAAAATGATAAATATGACCTGCAGTCCTTTACGTGGATTGAGAACCTAGAAAACCTTTCTCCACAAAGAGACATTCCTTTCTTTTTTTCCCCCAGGAGTCTGGAACAATACCCTTAAATAATGAAAGTCCTCGTGTGACTGAAGCTAAACAGCATTTTCTGGTGTGTAGGATGGGGGTTGAAATAAATGTGAGGAGAACCCAGTGGGACTGATTTGCTTCCAGCCCTCTAAACCAAATCACTGTGTCATGCACAGATCCTTTCGTTCTGGGGTTCAGCTTAATTCAATAAACATAGTCAAGTGGAAAGAAAAGCCCCAACATCCATGGATAGACGCAGTTTTACTTGTGGTTAGGCCATCAGGGGGAAAATTTTGCATTTTTCACTTGTACTTTTTATTCAATAACAGCAGATTTCCTACACAAACCAGTGCTTGATCCATAAAGCTTGGATTGAAGAGGATGCCCATAGGAAATTTTGATGCATTAAGACTGCATATTTAAGAATGCTCTAACTCTTATTAATGATCCTGAAAAGTTCAGCTAGAGAGCTGACATGCAGTCTTTCTGTGCTGGAACTTAACTTTATTGTTGTTCATTTCAAATCCCATCTGTTTCCATAATACTGCCTAATTTTGAAGTTATAACATTTATCTTCAGTAAAACATAAATCAAAAAATTTCACCACTAAATCAAGTATTTGCACATATCTCTAATCCTAAACAACAAAACAATAATGATTAGTTATTTCCTCCCATTAGACACTTCAGCTGGAAATAGAGAAATTAATTAACTGCCAGTTCTGTGCTTGTTTTTCTCCTAGTTTGTTGTATTCATTAGTACTGTGTTTGTCTAGACAAAGTCCTTATTCTATTCTCCTGTTCTTGGGAAAAGGGGGTGAGTAGAGTCATTGTTCCCATTTTTTCAGCAAGCATAGTAAGCTGGAAAACCTCTTACTCTGTGTGAGTGGAAAAGCAGGGATTTTATGTCTTCTCTTCATTTGAAAAATCAGGGT
The DNA here is from genome assembly GCA_013397115.1 of Edolisoma coerulescens. Classification (NCBI taxonomy): domain Eukaryota; kingdom Metazoa; phylum Chordata; class Aves; order Passeriformes; family Campephagidae; genus Edolisoma; species Edolisoma coerulescens. The sequence continues at coordinate 1,650,304 of VWZW01006553.1, forward strand.
AATATGAAAAGGAATATGCACAGAAGTAGTGCTGTCCTATCAAGTTCCAGCTATGCTCCCAAAAAGAGCCCAAAGGCAAGAAGATTTATGTAGCAGTTTAAGCATTGGTCAAAGACTTGGATTGAATTGCATTTTTTTCTGTTTCTCAGTAATTCAAGCAATGTTTAGAGATTGCCAAGGACCCTGATGGATGCCCTTCACTTACCCACCTGAAGGTGCACTTACCCACTTCTGCTGTCACCAGCTGTACAAAGACTTTCCCCAGGCAACAGTAAACACTGGGGAAAGAAAATATTTCAACATCACACCCCTCCCACTAAATAATATTCAGAAATTCTCTGCTGTAAGTTGGAGCTGCTCTCCCAGTGTGTGGGGAATGGTGCTTCCAAGCAGCACCAAGTCATTTAACTCTCCACAAATTTAGGTCCTGGTACTGACTCATCCTGGGTATTGGGCTGCTGCCCAACAGCTTTCTGTGAAAGACGGCTTAAAGCTTCTGATGCCTTTTCCATGGCTCTGAGGCAATGACACCCATCGTTCCATAGTGTGTCTCTCTCTAGACTAAGAACATCACACCAGAGCTATGTCCTGTGACACTGGGATTTTACTTTGTCAGAAAGCTATTATTGTTCTGAAGAATTGGCAGCAACTCCATGAACTCAGAACATGCCACTTTTTGGTATCTTACTCATGTTGTGTCCAAGTCTGCAAGACTCAATGCCAGTTTTTAAGGAGTTTTTTTTAAGTTTTTAATGTTCTTGCCATCAATTTCCTAATAAAAAAATTATGCATCATTATTTACATTCTGTATTTTTCTGACACTAAAAGTTAAAGAGAAACATTTGAATTTTAAGCCTTTTTTTAGAAGACACTTTATTATTTTGACTCTGTTCTCCACATGCTCACTAGATCACAGGAGAGAGATGGTTGTCTTGTCACTCCATGGGACACTGTGAGGTTTTGTTTTTGTTGAGCCACTGTAGATGTGACATGGTGATCATTACTTTGGAAATCATTATCTTCTACTTAGATTTTATCAAGAAAGTGAGAATAAAGATCAAGGAGAAGTAGAAAAAGATTTTCCAAACATAAAAAGATGCTAATTTCTCTTGCTGGACCAGTTCTTTTTAGTCTTAAATTTTTTTCAGCTGTCTGATGAGACTTAAGAGAGTTAAGAGCATTGCTAACAGTTTTAGCAGCTCTAATAATATTGTATTGCTGTAAATGAATGACAATTTTTTAAGATATTTTCATTTATAACAATCTTGGTATATCCTTCAAATGCATTTTCCTTTTAGCATCTTAGAAATGACATATGAATGCAACTAAACAATATCCTGTACTTTTTCATGGTAGTTAGTGGAGGTTGAGACTTATTTTTGATATTATCCTTTGCAGTAGAACCAGATTAAACCGAATGCTAGATTTTATTTTATATGAATGGATTAGGATATTTGAATATCTGTGTAACGTAGGCTGCTCATAAGCACTTCAGTCAAATGCTGCACTAAATTTATGTTAGTAACCACCACATTTCACTCAGGTCCAAATTCAGTTTGTAACTTGAGATTTGATAGGAAAAAATGTGTATGTGTGGTGGGGTGTGTCTTTAGGAGGTTTTAGAACCTAGAGTCTGAGGAAGCTGGATCTCTTTAGTCTGAAGGAGAGAAATTTAATGGGTAATCTAATCACTGTCATCTACTACCTAATTATGGATTGTAGAGAAAATGGCACCAAGCTCTTCTCAGTGGTGCATGGTAGATGGACTAGAGGTGATGAGAAAAGATGCAACAAGGGACATTTAAATTAGCCACAAGGGAGACAAAAATTCACATTGAGAGTTGTTAACCATTGGCATAATCAGTAGTTCACTCTAAACTGACAGAGGGCAGGTGTAGATGAGATATTAGAAGAAATTCTTTTGAGTGAGGGTGATGATGCACTGGCACAGGTTGCCCAGAGAGGTTGCAGAACACCTCCCTAACATGTTCAAGACCAGGCTGGATGGGGTTTGGGCAACCTGGTCTAGTGGAAGGTGTCCCTCCCCATGGCAGGGGGTTGGAGCTTTGAGGTTCCTTCCAATCCCGAACTATTCTATGATTCTGTGATTCTGTATATTTATACAACATACAACATACTTTTATGCCATATGATATATGTCATAGACCACCAACTGATTAATTTAATATAGTCATAAACATAAGCTATCATCCTGATTATTTTTATCAAAGCTTTATTATTTTCTGGTCAGCTCCATCTGACTCCAGTTTGTTGTGAATAAATAATTTTTTTCCCTATATACTAAAGCTTAATAGTTCTGCACTTCTTGAGAATTGTGGCATCCTGTTTCAGTAAAGATACATAAATCACTTCCTTCCAATTTTGGCTGTATTGATGTGAAAAGGTAATGTCAGTTTTCTTCTCAGTGGAGTCTCTGGACAACAGATTTCATGGTCATTCATGATTGCGGATTTATTAATCAACTCCTTTGGCTTCCCAGACCCTGCACTTAGAATAGAATCTTCCCCTGTCTCCCTGGACATTTTCTGTAGTGTTCTGCTGTAGAGGAAATATTTTGTTTTGTTTGTACTTTCTGGGAGTCTTTGCATTCTTCCATTGCCTACTGCGACAAGATTAATGATTATCTGAACTTTACCTTTGATCTCTATGTGCACCTTGCTGTGTCAACATCTCTTCAAGGTGGATTTCACATGTTACATTTTTCACTGTTTTGTGCTAGTCCAGTAATTCTGACCCTGTCAGAGCTGACAGGAAACTCTGGTCATGTTCTTCTACTGCTTTTCACCCTCTACCCTGCAAAAAAATCATCTGTCTTGATCTTACTATCTTCTGCATCATCAAAAAATCACTGCATTTGTGTGACCTTACGAAAAACTGTCTGGCCAAAGGGATATAAAATATGTGCAAATTCAGAAAGAGAAGAACATGGCATATGGGATAATCCATCTCTGCTTTCTGAACCTGAGTTTATTATGTTTTACATTTTAGGGCTGGTTAAAGCACTGCTAGATTTTCTCCAGTTTAATTCATCTTCCAGAAACCATCCTAGATCTACTCATCTCTCTCTAAGTCTTTGTGTTCTTTTTTTCAGCTCCAAGGATATGGTTTGGGAAATTATCTCTTAACAGTTAAGTCTTGCTAAGAACTGCGGGTTGAGTGAACAGGGTCACAGGTGTGGTGATCTCACAGATGACATGGATAATAATTCTACTTCAAGAAGCAACTGTGATTGACTCTTAGCATGTTGTGTGTGAAATTTGGGGCCATTGGGCCAGACTTCCCTTATGATTTGTACACAAAGTCTTATCTATCATCTGCTCAGTTCCATGTTCTGTGAGTGCATCTTGATTCCAAATATTGGCCAAGAGCATTGGACTAGATGCCAAACACTTCCTCCTCGCAATCTCATTCTGAAATTTTGGAAGTAAATATAAATGGTCCCAAATAGAGGATCCTGAATATATGCTCCAGAAAACTTCTTTTTATTGCAAGATTTCATCACATTTTTCCTCTTTTGTTTAATTTTTTTATCCCCCCAACAAGTGCATTTTTTGAGAACAAAGTAGGAATTGAATAATTTCTCCTAGTGTAGTGGGTATTTTTGTTCTTGGTGCAATTCTGAATTGCGGTGCATTTTTCTCAAGTTTATTATTTACACAAAGCTGTTGTTTGCCTTCTTGGTGAGATGCTTGTCACTTTAAAACCTGTGTTTTATGTGTTCACCTCTTCTTATTGACATTTCCTGTGTGAGTTTTTTTTATTATTATTTATTTTATTTCTGTATTCCTTGGCTGCTATTACAATTCAGTGACATATTGGCTTATGAACTTGTGTACTTTAAAGTTAATAAATTCTCTGTTTGTTCTTTGACAACTATTCCACCCATCTTAAGGTCTACCTCATTCTTGTATAAAGAATTCCTAAGGTAGTACTGTCACCCTTTGTCCACACTCTGTGTATTCTGCCTTTCCTTGCATATCCTTGTAACTGATAAAAATGAAAATAGAAAGACATATGTTTAGGTATGTGTTTTGAAATAGAAATATTCCTTCAATTTATAAAATGTTTTAATTCCATTTTTCTTTGTAATAGACGTGTTTAAAAACTTACAAACCATCAGGGTAAGCTATTGTAAATCCTCACCACCTTCCTCTTTGTTGTACCCTATACTTGGGGATGCAAAAGGAAACAGTGTCTAAATATTTTGCAGTTATCACATACATATGTTTCCAAGGTTCTTTGTCTTCATGATGCAGCAAAAGCTGGTTTTGCTCTGTCAGACTTCCAACTTATAATTACAGGGAAATGTTAGCTTCTGCACAGCACACTGTCCTCCAAACAGCTTTGGTGGGCAGTGCTCCTCCCCACGGGCAAATAATTTTGGCACAAAGCTCAGGGTACTTGAACATTGGTCTGCTCGGTGTTAAATCTCAGCAATTGTAATTGTCCTGTGTAATTTTCCTCCTTGAGAAAGGAGGTCAGGACTGGGGTAATAAAAGTTGCTGCAGAAAGGATCTTGAGAAGTCAGAGAGCTGCATCTCCACCTTAAGATAATGAAGAGTGAAATGACATAAAATAGATGTAGATTGCGATGCTGTGAGATTTATTTGTAAAATTCGCCCTGGGATTAGGAGAGCCCCAGCCACAATGACACTTAGATAGCTGAAACTGATCTGTTTACTTCTCAGGCTCTGAACCTGAGCTTTCTACATGAGTAATTCTAACTTCAGGGTTAAAAATCAATCTCAGTCTCTCTTACTAGAGCTCCATGAAATTATATAGGTAAGTTTTGACCATACTCCCTGAGAGAAAAAACATTAAATTTTTAGAGCTTGTACAGAATATGGGATGTAATACTCAGTGTTGTCGGTCCAGAGCCTACTACTGGTATAGGTTTCCTGCATTAGAACAGTCAGGCTTTGGTATAAAATACACAGATATGTTGTGTAGTGTCCATCTTTGAAGATTTTCAAGATCCAGCTATGCAAATCCCTGAGAAACCTAGTCTGACTCCAAAGATAACCCTATTTTGAGCTGGGCATTGGACTTCTTGAGGCTCCTTCCAACCTGCTTTATTGTATCATTTTATGATTCAATGATTAACTAATGACAGAGTGTCCTAGGACACAGGATAGTTTAATTTCTCTCCTTCATTTACAATTCCCCATAACTTTTGGGATATGCTCCAATGGAAAATGAAATAAGGATTAGAAATCTATCTTGCAGCAGTGTTGGGAGGATAAATACATTAAAGATTAGTAAGTGCTCAGACACTGTGTGAATCAGGGCCCTATAAGTACCTCAGAGAGATCCAGAGCCCTAAATCACTATTAATGAATTGTATTGATTTCCCTTTAATTTGTGAAATTAAGCTATTATAATAAAGCCTGGCTTTTATTTGACCTTTGTCCAATGTGGTAATTATAAACACTATTTTACAATTATTTTATTCTAGCTCCCAAAGGAAAATAGCCCATGCTAAACTAGTCTGGGCAAAATGTTCTCTCTTCTTTTGCTGCTTTTTTTTTTTTTCCCCTGGGGTTTTATTCTCAGGCAAATCATATCAAATTATTTTGCAAAAGAAACATCAACTGATAGAATAATTAAGAGAGTAATACTTAACTTTGGGACTGGAGCTTCCGCATATTGCATTCACATTTAGTCTAGCTTTGAAAGAAAAAAAAAATCCCACCAAGTCCCATTTATGAAGTCGGGTTTCTAAAGATCACCTAAAGTCTTCGCTGACGCTGCAGGTTTCGATACTCTTTCACCTCTGTGGGTTTGCAGGTGGACCCAAATCCAGGTCTTAAGGGGACATTCAAACATTGACTGAAACTGAAACCTTTTCAGGTCCCCAGAAAAATCATTCCTTCTCCAAACCATAAGTGCAGTCCAGTCCAGCTGACATTACCTGAATACACTGCAAAAAGTTAGGAAGGGAAAGTGAAAGGAAAAGAAAAAGGAAAAAAGGAAAAGGAAAAAAAGGAAAAGGAAAAAAGGAAAAGGAAAAAAAGGAAAAGGAAATGAAAAAAAAGGAAAAGGAAAAAAGGAAAAAGGAAAAAGGAAAAAAGGAAAAAGGAAAAGAAAAGGAAAAGGATAAGGAAAAGGAAAAGGAAAAGGAAAAGGAAAAGGAAAAGGAAAAGGAAAAGGAAAAGGAAAAGGAAAAGGAAAAGGAAAAGGAAAAGGAAAAGGAAAAGGAAAAGGAATGTGATGTTTCCCTAATAGCTTATCTGTGCATTCAAGGATTAAAACAGGCACTGAAAATGGGAGCTCCCTTGTCTGAAGAGTTTAAAATTCTCTTAACTCTCATCAAGTGCTCCAGAAATTGAACTATATCCTAAAGCCAGGAAGCAGGAATGAATTTAGTGTCTCTTGAAAGACACTGAGGAATTAGTCATGCAAGCGGCCAAGAAGAGCAAGACAAATTTCCTGCCTTTGCAAGCTTAATAACACATATATGGCATGTATAGCTCTGACCATGAAGACTGGATACAAATCCATTTTCTGAAATGTTAGTTAACTAATTTATTTGTTTAATGTTTTATGTAAAATACGCAAACAACAGCAGTGGAAAATTTCTCTCCTCCTTCTCTTATTAATGAAAGAAGCTTCTGCTCCCCTTTGGAAAGAGCTCACTTTCAGTTTTCTGAAATGAATGCAGAGTTCAGAGATAAAAGGGAACAGCTTCTCAAGGAAGAACCATTTTCCTATTACTTCTGCTTCTTTCTAATTAAGTTATGACTTATTGTTTGGAACTTTCATTTAAAATGGAACTTGTACCCTATCAGAGAAAGGTAATTATTGAATGTAAGCCTTCCACATCTTCAGTACTTCATTAACCTGAAACATTGGATGAAAGGAGAGGGGCAGTATCTCCACAAGGTTGTTGATTGAAGGAATGATTGCCTCTAGCTTTTGAAAGAAAAAGAATAGGAAAGCTCAGGAAACCCTTGAGGGTGGTAAATCCTCCTTTCAAAATAAACAGCTCTGCTGCCTGAGAAGATGATTACATCTCCAGGTCTCCCAAAAGATTAGCAAGAGTATTCAGCTATTTTTTTAGGTAGAGGTGTAGATAAAAGTTAGGAGTGTACATGGACAAATAAGGATTTCTCTGGAGATCCAACACAGTCTCAGAAGAGCTCTGGCTTGCCCAGACCTCAGTCTCAGTTCTGTGGAAGGGAGTGGATGCTCTCCCCAGGTCATGGGTCCCCCTGTCTGGGGATGTTCTTTCTGCCACCCCAACACCACCAATCCACACAGGGATCTCTGCCAGCAGCAGCACAGACCATTGACCAAAGCTCATCTGTAGTCAGCTTCACATCCCAAGGAGTCTCTCTGAACCAGAGTTGTCAGAGTAGGATGAGCACAACCCATGCAGGTGTACTCACATAAATCCCCATTCTCTAGGCTATTATCTTAGCACTACACTGCCAAAACCCATGGCAGCTATAAACTGCTAAATGTCCCTTTGGACCAGATTAGACACTGCAAATGAAATGTGAAAGCACCTGAAAAGCCAAGATACATCAGTACCAAATCTGGGAGGAAAAACTTATAGCTCTACAGAGGACCTTCTACCCAAATCCAACAGCTCCTTGCTGTGCTGGCTTTCTGTCTGTAGGATAACTGGGATTTACTGATCCACTGTGGTTATCCTGGCACTCAATGAGTCCATATGCCCCCCACTGAATTGGTGACTCATTTGCTGAAAAAGTGTTATGCAAGGTTTAAGGAACACCTTACTCTTTAGCTTTTCATATTTCATCTCTTTACCATTGTCTTTTTTAGTATCTTAAACTGTTCCTTGCTTCAAAGGTTAAATTTTGTGGCTCTCCCCTTCCTCACATGACCAGATAAAATCCAACACTGTTAATTTTATCTTCATACCAAAGTATCTAGGTCCTTAAAATTTAAACACTTACTCTTTCTAGGTCTCAGTTCTCTAAAAAAGCAATAAATCAAACTTTCATTAGTTTGTCTTATTGCTATGGTTTATTCCCAGCAGGAAGCTCAGCCCCATGCAGCCACCCTCTCACTCCCTTCCAGTGGGAAGGGGAGAGAATTGGAAGGCCGAAAATCACCAAACCCATGGGTTGAGATAAAGACAGTTTAATAGATAAATGAAAACCTACATGCACAAGCAAAGCAAAACAAGGAATTCATTCACACCTTCTTATCAGCAGGCAGAGGTCGAGCCATTCCCAGGAAAGCAGGGCTCCATTGTGCATTAACTGGGAAGACAAATGCCGATAACTCTGAGCATCCTCCCTTCCTCCTTCTTTGCTTGAGCTTTTCTTGGTCAGCACAATGTCACATGATATGGGATATACCTTTGGTCAGCTGGGGTCCACTGTCCTGGCTATATCCTCTCCCAAATTCTTGTGCAGTCTCACTGAGAGCAGCAGGAGAGGCCTTGATGCCATGTAAGCACTGGTCAGCCCTGCATTATCAACACTGCTTTCACCACAAATCCAAAACACAGCCTCATACAAGTCTCTGTGAAGAAAATTAACTCTATCCCAACCAAAACCAGCACACTTATTTAGACTGTGAAATGTTTACATCTGAGACTGATTTTTTCTGTGCATTTGTGCAGTTTTTATAGGCATACGCTCACTTGGATCTCTAAGAATTATGTGAATATGTTTGAATTTTTTTTCCAATATTTTCTGTGTTAGTGCATGAAAGGAGTAATATTATAGTGATGATATGACTCTCCAAATAGGCCTTTCTTGGGGTTGTGCACCAACATATTCCTTTACCACCAAGCCTAAATATCCAAGCTCTTAATTTGTCTCATAGAGTGCTATATAGCATAACCGTACGTATGGCAGCATTTTTCTACACGAGTTTGATCTTGAATTTGTGAAATACTGAGTTTAACTGACCTCTTGACTCCAATGACGAAAGTGGGGATTGAAATCATTGAGCAATTTATTGGTTTAGACCCTTTCACTTCTCTAATCTCAGAAGATTACTTCCAGTCACACATGGTCAGCAGGATGCTAGCCTTTCTAACACACTCTTTTAGAGCAGTTTCAAACATTTGACTACTTCCAACCCTCTTATGAGATTCTCTCTCTTGGTAGAAATCAACTACTCAATAGGTCTTACAATAACTTTCTTTCTTTTACAGATTACTCTGTTTGTTTTTCACTGACAATAAATTCTGGTGTTATCATCCACCAGGTGATCCTGCATGATTCTTATTAATTATACAGTGAGATGATCACAAGCTGAGAGTTGCAAAATAGATGAAGTGAAGCAATGCCTTTAGCCAAGGCTGCATTCCCTGGCTTGCTCTTCGTGTGAATAATAACATTACAAAAATATAAAAAACCCAGCAGGTACCTCTTTGATGCCTAGTACACAAAAATTCTAACCCGAGTGCTGATGGAGAGGAGAATGCTGATACAAAGTAGACTTGAAAGATTAAAAAAATTACAATGGTATGTCCAGCAAGTTGCCAGTAAAGTTGTCTGACCTCTAATGGAAAATGAAGGAAAAGAAAATAGATGAGTAGAGAAAAAGTAAAAAACTAACAATTCAGAGGTAGGACACCCACAGAAATTATATTTGCTGAAACTAGAAAACCTAGAAAACAAAAAACATAGAAACAATATCAGAAAAGCAGGTGTGATCGTGTGGGGTAAGAAGGGTCTAGTGGAGGTGAAAATGTTCTTAATTACTTTTTTTCACACTTAAAAAGCTTATTTTCCTTAATGAGAGTCTACATATATTTTCATCAGAAAAAAAAACACAAAACCAAACAAACCACAAAATATTCCAGACTTCTGGAGATCCTCCACAGTAAAAAAAAAAAAANTAAAAAAAAAAAAAAAAAAAAAAAAGAGGGATAATCTTGTGATTTGTAGTAAGGCAATCCAACACAAAAGTATGATTTATCATGGCATTTGTGTGTGATCTAATACAACAGGGAGGACTTAGAAGAATTTAGAAGAGTTAGTTAAAGCAGTTTCTTTCAATGAGAAGAATAGATCCTGAACCATTTCCAGGGGTTTTCAACAGAAACCATTACTCAGTCTCTTCTCCCACTTCTTTAAAAAAACAAAGGAAGCATCTCTCCAAAAACATGCATATGAAAACCATAAAGAAGCTCCTTTCAAATGTATCCCAAAAAGAAATGCAAGAGGTTCAACCTAGTATGTTATTGAACACCAGTGACAGGCAAAAATACAGTCAGTGAGTAATCTGTTCAGATGCACAGAGGACAGGTGATCTCTGAACAGAGGTGTGTCTGCCAGGGAAAGTCAGTTAAATTTAATTCAGGTGTCGTTGCAACCCTTCCCAGTGTAAACACCACCACTTTGAGCACAGGTGCTGATGTCCTTCCAGCACCAGCACAACCACAAGTAACCACTACAAAACCCTCCTTGGCGAAAGGGACTGGATGCAAGCAGGGAGCTCCAGGTAAATGCGTGTGCCCTCGAAGAACAGCTGGCAGGGATCCCCGGGAGCACACACGTGAACTCACAGGGATTCCTTCCTGCCACACGCACAGGGGTTGCAAGCAGCAGCACGGGCCCGTGTAGTACTGGAGCACCTGCATTCCCTTGGGAAGAGGGAATGCAGGAACCTGAGAGAGAGGGGTGCTGGACACAGCCTGTGAGGTGTGTCCTGGGGAGATCGTGGAGCCATGTGGATGTTCCTGTGTTTGTGTGCGTGTAGGTGTAATTAGAACCTCTTGGATATGTTTCATAAGGTTGCTTAGAAATTTGCAGGTGTCCATTAACATTCGGTATCTATGATTGTGGTTTGTCAATTATCATGCTGATACAGATCCTGAATACATAGTTCACTGATTGCAAGTTAATTACATGCTGTTAATAAATCAATAAACTGCTTCAATCCTCTTCTTGCTTTAACTACATGAACTGAGGAGTTTTTCCCTGTGACAGGCATCACAGCATTGTTTTTTACCTTGCAGGGATTTTTGTTGGCTTTTTTTCTTAGTAGTGGCAAAACTGAATTTGTTTTCGCACTGAACCAATTAAAAACTGTGAAAAGAGCTAGAGGGGTGCCCAGTCCAGACTGATACTTTGGATATGGTTTATCAGTTTGGCCTCAAAACTCTGCAAAAACATCTTTACAGGTCTGGGATGATCTCAGAGCTCAGCCAGAACAAACCTAAACCTGTTCAAAATGCCAGCAAAACCAAACCATATTAGCTTTATGTTTGCCAATTAAAAAAAAAAAAAAAAGAAAAAAAGAAAAAAATAAAGCTTTCTATTATGTGGATACCAATGAAAAGGAAAATTAAAGAAAATGTCTGATCTGTCTCACACTCAAGAGAAAACCTAGAACATTTTCTTTTTGGCCAGAACTAAAGTAGATTAGACAACAAGTGAAAATTCTGATGGGGCTTCCCCTGGGTCTGCTGCTGCTCTGTTTCCAGTTTCTAGTAGTGACTAGGGTGTATGTGCACAATCTAACACTCATTTCTTGAGTTCAGCTTGTGATCTATTAAGATGCCAATACCCTTTACTACAGAGCGGGTCCTGATTCAGTAACTTTTTTCCCTGCTTTATATACTGGAGAGTCAGACCAGAATTTTCTTGAGAAGTTGGAGGAATGGCCTTAAAAATAAGTTGAAAAAAATGATGTATGACTTACTAAGGCGTGTAAAGAGCAATATAATTTGTACGATATGAAATAGTTCTTTCATTTTCCTCAGTGCTGCATACTGTGCTCAGTCTCAGCAAGCACACTGTGCTTCATTTTCTGAACTGCATTTCAGAAAAAATGTGGACCAGTATCAAAAGAAGCTAAAGGAGACCAACCGGGAATTATCAGTGATCTAGAAAGCAAAACTGATGAGAAGAGTTTGAAACAATTGGAGTAGTTTAGTTTATATAAGAGAAGACTGAGAGCACACATAATAACGTAAAAAGTAGCTGTGGAGAGTTAAAGACTGGACTGTTCGGGTCCCCTGTGGTTACAGCAAGGGTAATGGGTTTAAGTTGGTTCAATAGACATTCAGCTTCAACTGCAAGGAAAGAAAATCTATGAGTCCTGTCACTAAGTTTAGGAAAGCTGTGTTTTAAAGAGTGCAGCTGTGAGGAACAGTTGAGGACAGCTAATCTTGTATTGGGGCTGCAGAATAGATGAGATGAGTTCTTTATCTTTTTTCAGTCCCAGGGTTTTTTTGATCACACAGTTCTTCTGAATCACATACAATTCAGAAGTAACGGAAACCTTCCTGTGGCTTTCAGTGTTTCCCTTGTCAGGACTGCATCTTCTGTTCCACCTGCAATAATGTGCCATAGTGCTCTAAGGCAGTGTCAGAAAAAATCAGCCATGGACATCTTCTTTCACACTTCTACCAAGGAATCCATGCTCAGATGGCCAGAGGGGCCTGTGGACATTTATTTTGCCATAAAGGAAACTGTTGTGGATTGGCAAGGCCAATCCTGAACTGTGCCTGATGAAAGACTGTGAAAAGCAGAAGATAAGATGGAAGGGAAATGTTTTTCCTTAGGAAGTGGTAAAGCCTCTTCTGTGGTCTGACAAGGAACTCAAGGAAATCACATTTAAAAAGAGAGAATTAAAAAATTTAATGGCATTACACTCTCTTTCCATGACCATAAAATTTTCTTGTTGCAGAATAAGAGCACTTTGTGATATGTTGGTATGTCTTCTTCTGGCTCAGTAAATTATGGCACTGGGATGTCTGCACGGGAGGAAAAATGATGGAAAGTGAGGTGCACTGCTTTTATCAACAACAAAGAGACAGATGTCTCAATAAGGAATGGAAATAATGCTGTAAAACTAAAGAAAGTGACATCAGCTAATCTTGCAGTGATTACTTCGGTCAGAGCCTTAATAGTGTTAAGGCATGTAATTAACACTAGTTTCAATCAGAGAAGTTGAAAATCTCTGGAGATAAGGCTTTAGACACCTTAAATAACCCTGAGAATATGAATCATTGTTCATCTTTTGCTACATTTCTCCCCATGTTTTTCTTCTTTTCTTACTTTCATACTCAGTCATGGCTCATGTCTTGTAATTTATTTTGAGATACTTTAAATAATACAGAATCAGCTGAGGCTGAGAGTGACCTCTGGAGATCACTTAGTCAAAACCCCTCTGGTCAGAGCACGGTCATCTAGACCAGGTTGCCCAGGGCTGTACCCAGAAAGATATTAAATATCTCCAAGGATGGAGACTCCACATCATCTCTGGGCAACCTGCTCCAGTGTCTGACCACCTGGCACCCTGCCTCCGGACAGCCTGACCCTTGACCAACATTGTCAGAGTGAGCACACTGCTGACAACATTCTCTTAAATCACAGTGGCATTGATGGAGCCAAGGGGTGGTGTGACTCTTACTTGCATTTAAAAGGCAATTGCTTGATTGACTGCCAGATGCCCGAGATACAAATTGTCTGCAGCAGCCTTCCACGGCTTTGCTTTTGATCCTGTGTTTGTTATCAGTGATTTGGATGAGCTGCAGTATGAGCACATTGTTGCTGATCTTTCTTACTGCCTTAATAAAGTTTGTCTTACAATGTGTTGTTGGACACGTGTCTGTTTGGGCCACACCACGCTCACAGTGAACAAAAGGCTGAGGTGGACAAGAGGATGTGGGTGGGGGCTTCAGGTGAGGCTGGTCAAGGACATCAAGGCCTACAAAGCACCAACAGGGTGTGTCAACAACCTTGTTTAATTCACAATGAACAACATTCACTACGCTTCTCTCAGCCACCAAACCAGTACTCTCATCCTAGGAGGCTATCAAGTTTTTCCATCACGATTTCACCTTCATGAATTCATGCTGACTCCTAACAATGACCTTGCTAACTCTCATGTGTTTGACAATGGTATCCAGGATGACTTTTTCCACCACCTCCCCAAGAAGTGAGGTTGAATATGACCAGCCTGCAGTTGCCTGGGTACTTCTTGCCCTCCCAGAAGATCAGAATGACATTTGTTTGCTTCTGGTTCCTGGGAATTCTCAGCACTTCCTTTTACATGTGCATATGTTTAGGGAAAGTTTTCTGTCATGTTTAGTAGTTTTCAAGTGCTCTTATTCATAACTGGTAGTTACTATTGGAAAATGATATCTTATTCCTATATATTACAGTACATACTATTCTGCATGTACCACCAGACAGAAATTTTCAAGACAGGGTCATAGTCCTGGCACAAGGAACTGCTGAGATTCACTCTTTCAAATTGCAGAGTATTTTTTTGCAGAGGGAAGATCCCTGATGACACCATAAAATCCTCATCAGTTAGGATATACAACAGAATGACAAAAGTAAAGCTTTTGCTGACAACAGATGTGTTGTCATACTAAAAACAGGACAAGAAAATGACAAGGCTGCTGCCTTCATCAACGTTAACCCTGAAATAAAACCATTTTTTAATATTTTATTTTCTAATTCATTTCTTGTGACACAGGATGATAAAAATGTTCATGAAAAAACCTTCTTAGTACCCTAACAATTAATTAGGACTATGTGGCAGAAAAAAAATAAACATTCACAAATAATGAATAAACTCAGTGAGCCAATAAATCAAAATAATATGCTTCTACTAATCTCAACTTTTCTTTTATACTCTGGCTAGAAGTGAGTGGAAAATTTGCATTTAACAACACAATCAAAAAATGTAATCTTTCAATTGTTGTAAAGTCTGCATGTTTAGATGATCTTTTGTTCCTACTCCTAGTAAAACAACGGGAAGAAGGTGCCAGAGGTTCATGGCCATTGTCTTAAAATGAAGAATAAATAAAATGATTCTTTTAAATAAATAAAATTATTTATCTATCTGTAGTAATAAAGTGTGATGACAAGAATTGTCTTGTAGCTAATATTCTGTTTCTCCAGTTGTGTTAAAACCTTTGGCTAATAGAGATATAAAGATAAAATGCAGTTCATCAAACATTATCAGAATTCAGCAGAAATATTTTTATAGACTTTCATGAGATTTTGATAGGACTCATCAATATTTGGGGCAGAATTATCTCACTATTGCACTAATTATGTTTTAACATTATTCTGGAACAGATCACTGCTAAACTAGCAATATCCAGTTCAAACTATGTATAGAATTTCTAAAACTTTCTAGAACATATTGATCAGAAAATTTTATTTTGTGTGTACAGCATAGGGAGAGACATTCTGTGGATTGGAGTTTTTCTTTTTGTATACCTTTCTGATAAATATTATGCATTATTTTCCACTAAAAATGGGTTCCATTTACAGTTTTATGTATTTTCATGTAAACCAAACCAGATGTTCTGCATGAAAGTGGACATTTTTTCAGGAACACTTTGGTTTAACTGAAACCTATTTCATGTTATTAAATGTGGAAAACTTTTCAGCTAGTGCTGGTTTTCAAAGATTTCTAAAAGATTGAAGGATACTTTGCAGAACTCTTCCTGAGAGCCAAAGTGGGAATAACAAAGTTGATCTTTTATCTTCTTTTTGGCATTCTGTTGTAGGTATCATTAAGCATGACAGTTTTTAAAAGTCTTCTGTTCAAAATGCCCATTTACAGAACTCAGTATAAAACCCTGTCTCTCCTGTGAGAGCACAAAGCAGTTTAAAATGCAACCTGATTTAATATAATTGCCGTGTTCCAGTCCCTTACCTCTTCACTTAAGAAAACAACAATTTTAATGAGTCTGTTGTTTTTGCTTTTTAAATACACTTTTCAGATAAAGTGTAGCAGCCAGCAATTTTTTCCTCCCTTGATAAAAATACAGTAAAAACAAACTCCTTCTCACACTCATACTTATTAAAGAAGACACAGAAGAGACACCTGTCCTCTCAGGTGAGTCAGATAAAGCTCTGTCATGGGTAACAGAAATAAAAATTTGGGTTTCATGAAAACAAACAAGTCATTATCTTCCTTCCATTGTTTACTCAATACATCTCAGCTCACTAAGAGGACTAGATTTCTCAGATGTTGCATTCAAATATGTCACCCTCAATCTTCCATCTCTAGACCTCTGATGCTTTGTGAGCAAGATACACCAGCTCTGCTGTTTACCTGCACGGTCCCCATTCAAACAGATAAAAAGTGTTTTCCCCCTTCACAAAGTGTCAAGTGGTTGTAGTCATAATAATACCAGTAGCCACAAGAAGAGGATTCAGAGTAGTAGAAGTGTTGCTGGTGTTAGTAAATCACAGCTCCCCAAAGTCTATTAGACACCCAACAGAACACATTTTGTGAGGGCCAAGGAGGAATAAAAGCAGAAAATGCAGAAATGGTACATATTATTTGTACAGCTGCAGATTAAAGCATCAGCATACAATTATTTTAAAATTAGATAAATATGCCATAGATTTAAAGTAGAAAGATGAAAAAATATCATGAAAATCCACATTTGAACAGGGATCACAGGGAAGGAAATTGAATCCACACTTAGGTACAGAGTTTGACATATTCCCACCATTGACTTCTCTACAAGAAACAGGAGTAGAACTATTTTTGCATAGCAAATTTACATGGGAAAGGAGTTACTCTACCTGAAGTCGTTGACCAGGAAAACTATGAAAACATTACAATGTGATACTATAAACTTTTAGGAACACCTAACTTCTGATGAGTAATAAAGATATATCAAGGCTATTCTGATTTGGACAAATGGCCAGTTCTTGGAGAATGGAGAATCAATCATGAAACATTTGGACAAGGCAGTGAAAAAGTATTCTATCACAAATGTATAGAACTTTGTGGCAGTATTGCACTGGACAAGTATTGGTATAAGAGATTTGGGCAGAGGAGCCAGGTTAAATTTATAATTTTTGCACGGTACAGAACGTGAATTTAAGGTGAACAAGCTTAATTATCCTAGAAACAGCACAACAGGCTGAAAGTGAACTAAAATGTCCCGGAACAGGTTTTTCTTGTAACAGACTACTCTAAAAGCAACAGGAAATGGATCTAATGTATCCTGGATAAAGTTCTAACACAAAAAGAAGAATGAAGCACCACTGAGAGTAAGTCACTGTAAAGACACCAGCATGAGATTCGTAGTTAGAAATAAATAGAAAGAAGATTAACAGAGATAGAAGAGAGATGTACAGATTTACAAAAGAATGTGTCAAGTTTTAAATGGAATGCTAACCTGAGAAAAGAAATTACGAACAGATTTAGGTGTGAACCAGTGCCTAAGATGTCTAACATCCCTTTATGCTCAATGGAAAGTATATAATTCAGACAGCAGACAAAGACCGGGATGTCTCCCTCAAGATAAACATAAGTTTCCCTGTGTCCAATGAGTAGGGATGAACCTCCATGTGAGAGTCTCCTGCAATTTCAAGTGTTCTGTGAGAGGCCTTAGTTGCACCTGGGCACCACGGCCTGGATGGGGACACCCAACATCATTTATGGTGCTCTGAGGAACTTATCTGACCTTGAGCTGCTACTCCAGGAAGGCCAGGAGGGTCCCACAGTTCTGCAGAATAGTTAACTGCCTCGTGTAGCCCAACTTAAGGTGCAACTACAGACCGTAGATATTTTTTTGTGTGCTCTTAAATTAAGCCCCAAAGAATCCTATAGGTATATACACGGAAATGCATAAACACACGCATCTCGTGTTGGAACTAGTTTTTACCCAGAAAGTTTAATTATGGATAAACATAAGCTCACTCACAAAAGATAAAGGAAAGAGACATCGCAGAAAAAAAAATGTAAATCTGTAATATATCATATGTGGCCAGAACCTAGAAACTACTAATCATATGTAAGAGGATGAACCAGATTCACTAGAGATGAATATAAAATACAGAACTGACAGTCTTAAGTACTAGGAGCTTTGTAGGAATTATGGACTCAAAATAGAAGAGACGCCATGCTGTCAGAAATGCAAAATGGTAGATAAGAAAGATACAAAATGCTACTAGACTACTGGAAATCGTTAATTTTCATGAAGTGCATTGAAGAACAACTAATATGGGGCTTTTTTAAAGGATGGGAAAAGACTTTACTGTTTTATCATTTGTTTAATTAAAAACTAAATTTAAAAATGGCAAATAGGATCTGGCAGGAATGAAAGAAACTGTGGGGCATGAAAAATACAAGCATAAAACCAATTATTTGCGGCACACTAGAATCTCATGACACATTATCACAGCAGTACTGTGCACACTGAATACAGTCGCACTGAATACAGACATGACAGAAAGCAACCTTGATGGGAACACTGGCAGTACTGAAGAAGGTGATAAAATTCTGAATTCACTTACAACAGTCTAAGTTACAGATACATTAGTAGTTATGTTCCCATTGAGATCTCAGGTAATGGGAAGAAATAACGATAAAATACAGGTTTTTTGTGGGATGATCCAAATGCCTTTGACTTCACTAGAGCTAAGCAGTGAATATGCATTTCACTTTGAAGTCAAAGACTTCACAGACATCTCAATAAAGGTAAATCTCACCTTCCAGATAATATATATATTTCACAAGTAATCCATATATTTGGCTTGTGGCTTTTCACTGAACTAGATTATATTCTTTAGAAGATCACCAAATGTGCATTTACACATTCTTTCCTGACTAGATCAAATAATTATTAGCACTATTATTTAAAGAAAATAAAAATAAAAAATTGATCAATAGTTAGCTAGAAATGAACAGTACCCACAATAAAACCAGTAGACTAAAGTCTTTATTTTCAGTCAGGTAGGTTAAGATGAAAATTTCCTCTAAAAGAAATACAGTACTTTCTCACACTAAGACATGTAAAAATCCATTTGGCTCTTAAATTATCTGCTCTTTTTTTTGTTTGGTTTGGTTTGGTTTTGGTTTTGGTTTATTTTGTTGACCTTGTGTAGAGGTCTTAGATATTCTTAAATTCAACAACTCTGAGGAACCTGAGCTTCTGACCTAAGTTGGACTTATAGATACTGAAGGTTTTTCTACTATTAAAGAGCTTAAATAAACATTTAGAAGCCTAACTGTAACTTATCCTCGCTTGAAATGATTTTTTATATGTATAGTTCAGATTGGAGACTGTACTTGCATATTATTGTCTTACACAGATGAAGAATGAAATAAGAAACTTGTTTAGCCATTGTGGAAATGCAACTGAGGGAAAGTGCTGATTAGAGCAGCTAACATAAGGCTGAAGCAGCTAACAACTTAACCAGGTGAAGAATGGAGTACATAAGCCCAGAAACAAGTAATTTTTGAGGGCTGTGTCTGAAATTCTGAGTCATTACAATTTTTTTTATTGAAGCACTAGAAAAAGATTTCTGGTAGTCCTCAAATACAATACCTGTCAGTGCTAAGCCTCTGTCCCAGTCTGCAAGCCTCTGCAGACACATTGTGAATAGCATAACCCAAAACTTGCTCCAGAACGCACCATGAGCAAAAAAAGAAGCTAGAACTTGCTTTAGTTTAGTGTTGCATTGAAGGTAGTGGCAGGTGTGTTTAATTTTCAGTGATAGAATTCATCTTTAATCAAATTAATCTACCTTACACAGAGAGGTGAAACCAGACTGACATAAATTTATAAGTTAAATTCAAATGTCTGTTCATGTGAGGCAATCAAAATATTTTGTGTTCACCAGTTACAAAACTTAATGTGTAAGACTAAAAGTAGTTTGGTTTTTTTTGTTTATCCATAACATAAAGAAACCTCCTGACATTATTTCAGTTGATTCTGTTTACAACAGAACGAGTTTGTTCTAGATTAGCAAGTAATTTAATCAGTGTCTCCAAGCTCGTAGTGACTTAAAGATTTTAAAATCAATATTTAATAAAGATAATGCTTGGTATGCCCACAGAAAGTGGGTCCTGTCTGTTTTTTTTAATAATAGCATGCTGCTCTCCTCCATCTCTGGTAGCTGCATTCAGAAACGAACTCGTTTAACATCGAAGCGTTATGAACTACTCTCACCTGGTTTTGCAAAACTAATTCAAGTATGAGAAGAGACTTTTCTTCCCTGAAGTGTAACCTTCCCTCTGCCCCACCTTTTCTTCTTGCAGAGAAGAAAATAGTTGTTTTCTCTGTGAAGAAGAAATGTGTTCTTTGAGGAGCTGAAGTGCCACACACACAGGCGCAGAGGGGGAGAGTGCACCTATTGTGCCGTTCAGACAATCTGACAAGTAACGTTCTGCTTCCCCTATTCCAGATAACCTGGATTTTTTTTTTTTTTTTNCAAGCACTAATACAGCTTCTGCTTTGTGTATACACCCAGCAGGATAAAGTAGAAATAGAGGAAAGAAGTTTTCGAAGTTTGGACTACAGCAGTATTCAAACCATGCACCAGAACTGAGTATTTTCTTTTATTGTAAGGAAATTCAAGGGAAAACATGCAAGAAAGCCATTTCCTCTCAAATTAAGGATGAAGAGCTCTACTTTTGAAGGGTAGTGGGAAGGGGGAGAAAAAAGACTATTTGGGGATGATTTTTAAACATTTTTTCAAGAAACCAAAGTACTTCAGTTTAATATAAAACTATTTTTAATTTTGTCTGAAATAGTACAGGTTAAAGGAGTAATTTTCTGAACATAAAATTAATAACCCCCTTTAGAGGAGTCACAGATTATCAATAGAGATGTTATTTACAATAGACTACTATCTAGTCATTGGCCTCACTCATGTAATACATAATTGAATTTTCAGAATTCACTACTATTTAAACTGAACATAGTTCAAATTTTGCAGTGTTTTGTTTCTTCGTAAGCTTAGTTTTCCATCAAAAATAATTTCATAGGAAAATTTCTTCCAAGACCTGTTTAGGAATACAATACATGGATAGATTTTAAATTGGAGCAAAAGAACTTTTCTTTAGACAGAATCTTGAACTTAATATATACCCAAAACCACTTTCCACAGGGACTAATAATTCTTCACTAATGCCCTCATGTACATGCAATGCTGAACCAGGCTTGGCACTTTATTACTTTTTAGAAGTCATAATCATATCTGCTGCTTTTTTCCTGGAAATATATTCTTTACACATTTGTTTCTGCTATGCGATGAATAAAAGTATGTTGGCTTTATCATCTGTAAAATTCTTAATATCTCTCCAGGTAATTGTAATCTGGTATATCACCATACAGACATTGATAAAAGAAAGCAAACACCTCTGCAAAGCCTGCAAGATCAAGTATCTGTTTTGTCAAGGGGTGTTTTAATCTAAATAGTTTTCTGGATTCTTGTCACTTCTATAATTTGGAGGCTAAAAGTCCGGTGATCCCATCACTATGTTCATAGAGTTGTTGATGGTTGTATGTAAATTACTTATTTATTTCATCAACAGGCAGCCTTTTGAGGGCCTCTGCAAATTAGCAAAACCTCGTCTTAGTTTACTGTGAATTCAAGGTTGTTTTCCTTCATTTTGTCCCTCTTCTTTCCCCCTTTTATTTTCTCCCTCCCTCCCCTATCCCAAGGCAACCTTACACACTGTATTATTTTTCCCATGAATTGGTATATTTTTGAGTATTCAATATACTGTCTCAAACTAATTTTTGTCACTTTTTCCTTCCACATTTTAGTAATTTTCTCTTTTCTCATTCATGATGTGTTTCAAATAAATTTATTTAGGAGAGAAATGGGAGGAAAAGGGCTTGCTTTCTAAGTTTTGGGGAAGAATTATAAGCTTTGTTCTACCCGCAGGCAGAGGTGATGAATGTATTTCACTTCATCAGGAATATAATATGATGAGTGAAGCAGAGATGGACCATGGAGTGGACATGAGCATCTTCTCTGCTATGTTTAGTACAGAAGAAGCAGCAGACGAACTGTCCCATTCATGCTTATTTAAACCCCTGCTTTCGTGTATCGCTGCTGTTATTGACAAAAGGTTCTTTTCTGCTTTTCCAGTTAATGGAAACATCTGTCTTCAAAGATTCGGAGTATAAAACTAGAAGACATTTAATAGTGTATGCTTCTGCATGATGGAGGCCGTTATAAGGACTGCAAATTAGTGTTGTTTCAAAGTAGATCATATGTCTTAGGATCACAGTCACTATTGATTTTAAAATTTCTAGTGATGGAAGCTCTACAGTAGACCTCGGTAAATTCTTCCTGTGTTCAGTTGTTCTGTTTGTTAAATACATAGACTTTATTTCTAATCTGAATTTGTGTTTGGTCTTCTAGGCACTGTTACTTGGTATATGTGTTGATTGTGTACTGAGCCAGGGCACCTTATCTCAGAGGCACAGTCTGGGCAGCACATTAAGTGTTTCCACTCTCCCCACAGTAAATAGAAGGAATTCTGTGTTTCTGAAAGGAGAGACCAATGTCCTAAACAAGTGACTTCCCAGGGCTAACTGAAGTGAGTCAAACATGAGGAGTTTCCAACCATCTTTTTGCAAAATATTTCTTGATTTACAGTGGCTATTCAGAATATGCTAAATATAGTCTTTAAGTCCTTTTCTTCATACAGGTGTTTGAGTATCCTCATTTTACATCTTTTCTGGCTGGGCAGACTGCACAGAAATGAGAATGAGTGTAACTAGATGGTACACTTCCTTTCTCTGGTGGAAATTGCTCCACATTTTGCGTATAAATACAATAGTTGAAGTAGAGCCATTTTATAGTGTTATTACTTATTGCATAGTGAGACCAAAGAGAGCATCTGTCCCATCTTTGCCAAACTGCCAATACACAGAGGAATATAATTGTTTTTCTGAATCTAATAATACATTATATTCTTTTTTTCCATATTAAAAATTAAATGAGAAGGGCAGAAAGTGTCAAATTCCAACACTAATTCATGACTTGGAATCT
The DNA here is from genome assembly GCA_013397115.1 of Edolisoma coerulescens. Taxonomy (NCBI): domain Eukaryota; kingdom Metazoa; phylum Chordata; class Aves; order Passeriformes; family Campephagidae; genus Edolisoma; species Edolisoma coerulescens. Next base: position 1,673,043 of record VWZW01006553.1, read on the forward strand.
TGGCTGCTCTGAAATCTACCTTTAAACCTAGGTAATTATTCTATATTCATAGTGCATGTTCTTTCCAAGGGGTCATTGAGGAATCCAACTTCACTCTCTCGCAAGCTACTTTATCTAGTCACTAACCTTCAAAATAGAGAAAGGTTAGCAAGAAAAGGTTAGTTCTTCCTTACAGCGGGAACAACATTGATTTTTCTTTTTTTCATTTTTTTTATTCATGCCGTTCTCTGAAACCACATGTAGGCCTTTAACAAGCACTCTGACAGTAAAAAAAGCTTTTGCAATCCCTCCCTTAAGAGAAAAAAACCACACCAATAAACAACAACAACAAAAAAATAAACAAAACAAAACAAACAAAAAAAAACCCAAAAGAAAACCCCACCAAAATAAACCAAAACCAAAAACCCCAAAGAAAATCCCACCACCAAAATAGCCGCCCCAAAAAATAAAACCACCTTACTTGCAGTGCTACTCTCTCAGTCTGGCAAAAATGTATACTTGTTTCCAGGGAAGACTATATTTTTATATATACACGTTTAGCAAGACAAGAACTTGTTAGTATTAGTAATGGCTGAAGAAAATGTTGTGATTCAGAGATGTGATGCTTTCAGACAATGGAAGTCAGAGATTAGACTACTTCATGGCTAATATAGTCCAGATTATGGCTATTTTGTCAGCCTCAGAGAGATTTTAAAGTCCTCAGAGAATTTTAGTTCTTGGTTATTTTGTCTGAAGCTGGATTATATTTATTATTTTTAAATAATTAAATGTTTCTTTCTATTACAATTATGACAACCTTGACTGGAAATTCTTTTTCTAGCTGGGAAAACTGGTAACAATTAGTCTGGAATATTTCATATATGTTCAGGAGGTAAAAATACCTGCTGAAAAAGAAAAGATATGAAAATTTATTGTGGACAAAACAAAAGAGAATGAATAAGTTACTCTAAGATCATATTTGGTATTCCATCTGTAGTAAATAAACTGAATTCATAGTTAAAGCAGTTTGCTTCTGAGTTAGTCTGTAGCATACTGGTAAGAAAACCTAAAAATAATGAACTTTTCCCTCTCTAACCATTGTGCCATGAATCCTCAGCAAAGTACTTTGTTCCCCAAAGGGGAATGTACTAAAGTTATTACATTAATCTTCCCATGCAACTATTTTCCTCATCAGTAGAAATTATTTGCTTTCACCTAAGTCTTCCTTCTCTTTTTAGTCCCTCCATCTTTTCCTCCTTTCACCTTTCATCCTCAGTAAATTTCTAAATAGCTTCCAAAATTTTAAAGTTTAAACCTTTATAACACAAAGGGACCATACAAGAAGTGGAAGAATAGACCTTAAGCTCTTAGAATCTTTAGCTCCTCCTCTGCTCCTATATCTTATCTCTGTTTTTCAAGACAAATACTCCAATACTCAAATACTTATAAAAGCCTTGCATAATTTTGTTGTTAATCACGATTTCTGCAACCCTGCCTCCCTGGTGCTGAAGCTCCAGGACAAAGCTGTCCCAAAGCCAGTGAGACTGGAAGCTTGTTCCCAAGCCAACCAAGCTGTTTGCTCAGTCATTTGTAACGATGAACCACTGACAATTAGAATTTAAGTTTGGACCTGGAGTGGTTTAGGAATGGTATTCTCCAATTTAGTCCTTCTACTAAAACCATACACTGCTTGCTCTGCCCTCCCTTTTTCCCCTCACCTTGCAGCAGGCTGGAGAAGAGAACTGAAGACACAAAAGGCAAAGATCATGGGTTGAGATAACAAAAGTTTACTGGCAACAGCAAGATGATCTTTAAGGTCCCCTGAAAACCCAAACTTTTCCATGATTCTATGATTTTATAAATCTAAAGAAAAAAGACCACTAGTTTTTATATCTCTTAATTCCTTCTAAGACTAATAATATTAATATGGGATGGGAATTAACCACTGTTGTTTTTTTCTGTTAGTTTTTCCATTTTAATTCCCTAGACTGATCTATAACAGACCAGGACTTGCTTTTTGATTGTTAACTTTTAACTGTTTAGCTGGTAACCTTCTTTTTGTCCCATTTATCTGATCAGAAATAAGAGGAACACAGATGAGCTGCAGACATGAGTTAGGAGCAAGTTAAACAGAATGGAAATATTCCTGGCGGAAAAACAAACTCACCTGAGAAAACGTAACAGGTTGAAAATTTTGGCTGAGTAGTTTGTGCATAACATCATTCCAGCTGAGCTATTTTGTCTTAAAAGCTTTGCCTGAACTATATTATGAGGACATATTTCCTTAGCTCAGCATTAGCTCAGGTATCTTTAAATCAACATGTGTAGTGTAGCAATGCAGTAGATTCAACAGTTACAAAGTGAATACAGATTTTTATTATAATAGAGTTACCATTATATTACTCAAAAGCTGAGACATTTTATCCCAAGTTCATTCCACATCAAACTCTTCTGGATGAAGTATAATCCCCAGAAAGTACTGGTTTGTAATAGAAATGCTGACAGGCCCTTAGCTATAGAAGCTCTACCAGCTTTGCTATTCTACAAGGTCCCTAACTGAATTTTTATTCTCTAATACAACGAGAGGATTTTGCTTCCAAATCACTTTTAAAATCCTCCAGCTGTGCTAATTCTTAGTTCATGATAGCTACATTACTTTTCAATTAAATTATTCCAATGTTCTTATATTTTCTATATTAAATTGTAGCTATATCTACACATTTCAAATATACTGGGATCTGCCCACCTTTCTCATTTTGCCGTATAAGTACCCAAGTGTAGGAGTTTCATGGCATATTTAAGGCTAGTGGTGACATAAGCTTTAAAGTTTCTGTTTTATTTTGTCACTCTCTCCCCAAAAAACTTAGTAGACCTTTTTGTGTTCTCACAGGGGTCACAGCAGCAAGCCAACTAAGATCCACCTTAAAGTATGAGGCAAGAGAGACAGAGGATTTGTGTCACAGCATGTTGTTGACATCTTCCTATAATGGCTTCAAATATATGTGTTAATTTTATACATGCCACCTCTCCTAAGAACTCTGGTCATTTGAAATATAGTTGCCTGAGGAGAGGTATCTAATGCTCTTACTCAAGTGTGATGAAGTTTTCCAGTTGTCCCCCAAACGTTGGTCAAGAGGAATACAATCTTCTACTGTAAATTCCAGACATGTGTGAATGCCTGCGATCTTCCAGGGCATCCTAAATGACACTAGATAGTCAATTTGCCTATGCTGCCTCTTGTCAATACCTCTGGGCTACCTTTCACGAGTAGATTCATGTCTCCATGGAGCAAGCCTGAAGCAAGCCTGAAGCAAGATCCAGAGCACAGGGCCACACATGCTGTAGAGCCCACTGCTCGCTAGCACGCCAGCAGAACTATTTGGAAAAGTTCTCTGCAGTCAATCTTCAGGCTGTCCACAGGGCAGACATATGGGCAGAAGGTAAGCAATATGTAGATCATGGAGTGCCTGCAGCCAATCTGCAGCAGAGTAAGAAAAACCCATTGACAAAATCCCAAAGCATTTTTAGGCAGATGGATTTCCAGCTTGTTCACTGTCCTTCTGGCAATGTTTCCTTAAGAGAATGTTCTGATGACAATGTGCTTCGTAGAGGTAGATTGCCACACTGAAGATTGGGAGCACACCACTGTCATTTTAATTTCAAATGAAGCTTGGTCTGCTCCTTTGTCTTGTGATATCAGGATGGTTGTGTCTCAGAGCATGATGGTCATTAGCAGTATGTTGTAGGGGTGGATGTGGACTCAGATTTCAGGAGTCTAAGCAGTTTGAGGAGATTTTTGACATCATCCCTTTAGATTTAGCTACCCAATTTACATATAAATTTAATTCGAAATATATAGGCATTATTTTGGCTTTCAATTTATATCCTAAGATAAAATTATGGGGAATATGCTGCAATGTGTAAGCAAAATATATTCCAGAGTTTAGAATCAAGGTTGTGTTCTTAAATTTAATTTTGGTGGTTTAAAGCAAGATTTATCTCCTTAGTTTAAGGGAGGGAGGATTTACTCAGAGATTAAAATGCTTACTTTTAAATGTCTGTATATACATTTCTAGGGGAATGCTAGAGGTGGGATTCAGCTTCTTGAACCTAAGCGTCCATTTTTATACACCACCGTGGAATATATTATATGGCCTCTAGTTGTCAAAACAGAATTTTGGGGTTGTTTTGTAACTCATGTGCCAGAGCTGCCAGCTCAGTGACCTCAGGGCATCTCAACAAATAAACCACCTCTTACATATCTCCTTGGTCTAAGACAAATCTCTCTTCAGGGTTTACTGATTTCATGGTGTGAAATCACACATGAGGATGTGGTGTGATTCTTGGGATTGACTTGTGCAGAGCCACAAGTTGGACTCGATGGTCCTTGGGGGTTCCTTCCAAACTCAGGATGCTCCATAATTCTGTGATTTACTAGAGTTCAAACTTCTAGTACTTTTTGATGCTTAATTGTGGTGGACACTCAAATGTAGACATCTCAGTGTCAGACAAAATCCTTGCTCCAAGTGTTCACAGTGGCTTTAATATGAGATTCTTGTATTTGGACCTAATGATCTAGATCCATATTTAAAGCAGAGAGGAACCATCATTTCTAGAGGGTAATTCATTAACGTAGTGTAGTGGATTGGCCTTGGTTGGGTGCCAGGTGTCCACCAAGCTGCTCTGTCACTCCTCTCCTCGTCAGGACAAGGTAGGGGAGAAAAAAAGATGGAAAAAATTTTTAGGTCAAGATAAAGGCAGCTTAATAAAGCATAAACAAAGGCACAATGTGAAAGCAAAGGAAAACAAAAGGTCTGTTTTCTATCTCCCATCAGCAGGTGATGTCCAACCACTTCTTAGGAAGCTGAGCTTCAGTGCATGTAGTGGTTGCTCCAGAAGACAAATATCTTAATAGCAAATGTCCTCCTTCCTCCTCCTTTTCTCTTAGATTTCACTGTGAGCAGATATCGTATGGTATGGAATATCCCTTTGGCCAGTTTGGGTCAGCTGTCCTGGCTGTGTCCCCTTCCAAGATCTTGCCCACCCCCAACCTACTGGTGAGGGGGAACAGCCTTAATGCTGTGCCTTGATGCTATGCCAGGGCTGCTCAGCAGTAGCCAAAACATTGGTGTGTTATCAACACCTTTCTAGCTAGCAATACAGACCACAGCACTATGAGGGCTGCCATGGGGAAAATTAACTCCATCACAGCCAGATCCAATACATTTAGCAGCCTATTTTAAGAGTGGAATATTATCCCCACTGAATATTTCCTGATCAGCTTAGAAACAGAAGTCTTCAAAGAAGCTAAGATTAAGGTGAGCTGTTTCCTCCCCTGCCTTACTTCTAAATCAGCCCTTTTAAATTACAAGAAAAATAAATCTACAATGAATATGGGTCCAAATTTAATTCTATGACTACCAAGGAGTCACAATTCTCACAATCATTGCCTCATTTCAGAGATGTGGTGTTACAAACAGTCAAACTTTGGGAGCTTTGAAACAGCCCCTAATCAAAGCAAATGATACATACACGGTGTGATGTAATCATAGTGCTTACACTGTCTTTGGGCTGCTGCCATAGTCCTCTCAATTTCTGAAGCTCAAATCCACACAGCAAGATGACTGCACTAGTGGAAGACATTATATTATGTAGTGCAATGTTGAGCATAACTGTCAAAAAAAAGTCTTAAACTTTAGACAATCCACAGAAGATGATTTTAGATAAAAATACAGGATATGGAGCAAAGAAGAAAAGAGACGTCCTTCACCTGGCTTCCTGTTTTTGCTGTCTAAATCTTAGTACCTTGATCTGTTTGCTGCCTTTCTCCTTGCAAACAGACACACAGATGGTCCCCACCAGCTCCAGTGTGCTTTTATATCACTTACATAGGTGGATCGACAGTTCCTGTACATGCTACATTTTCTTGAACTCCCTGGATGATTCCAGACCTGAGCAATTCAGCTAATCTTTATCATGGGGAGACTTTATGGACTGTGTGGAAAGGGAGAAGATACACCTGTAATTTCACCAGTGTCCTTTGTCTGATAGAAGCATTAGTCCTTAATAACAGTGAATTTTCTGATCGCATCAGTGATCTTTTCCCCGAAGATCTTACACAGCTGAGTATATTCAACACACTCTCACAAATACAGTAACTTTCTTCCTTCATCCATCTTGTCTTCTCTAGAGGGATTTTTTTTTCATTTTGATACGTTGCTCACCTTGTTACCACTCATCTTGTCTGCTATTTCCTCTGTGGTTTCAGACATTTTATGCATGGCTGCTTACGTCTTGTTTTCAGGTTCTTTCTGCCTAGGCCTGGAATAGTTTTTGTCTATTTAATACTACACTCCATTTCCCATATCTAAAAGTTTGAATTCATTTTTACAGTATCTTCACACCTACTTTTCAACACTGCCTAGGCTTAAACATTGGGGGAACAGTACTAGGAGTGAGATGGAGACGAAGAATTTAGTGAAGGTGAGATAAGTGAGGCAGTCATGATAAAAATATAGTGTGTGGCAGATTCATTTCTCCAGCATAGTTAATGATGTCTAGAGCAGCCTGACTCAAAGTCCACTGAAATAATCTGCAGAATGCAGCTTACCCTTTAGAAATTTTGGACCCTCTGAGACCAGATTTCCAGAACTGAAGAACAATTAAGTGTCATGAAGTGAATATTAAGATGGTGACATAGCATAAACAGCCTCACAAGAAGGACATAGGGGACTTTAACAACTAACAGCACTCTCCCACTCTCAGGCCCTCACATTACAAGGGAATTTGAACCATCTGAGCATCTGTGGGGAGACAACATAGAACTGGGTAGAGGGCTTAGGAGGCTCCTAGATCACACTGGTGACAGTTTCCCTACATGAATGCTCGAGGGGGCAATCAGGGATAGTGCTGAACCTGACCCAGTGCTCGCAAATGGGGACAACCATAGTGACACTGGTCATGGACAAGAGCTTCAAAATGAGTTGAAATCAAGAGGGAAGTGGGAGGCTGGGAAGCAGCATTAGGACTCTGGCCTTTACGAGAAGGCTTCTGCCTGAGCAGGGAATTGTTACACAGAACGCGCTGGAAAGGAGCCATGAGTAGCGAGCAGAGCTGGTGTGGTTATTTAAGAATAAAGAATTTTGTTATGCAGAAGGACTGTGAATTTTACCAGAAGATTAAATTTAATTTTTCTCTCTTTTTTTTTTTTTTTTGTGAACTGGTACACTGAAAGGGAGCATACAAAAGATGGAAAATCCCCCCTTCTCTCCCCTTCCCAAAAAAAGGATACAGAGCAGAAGAGGGACATAAAAGCCCACTGCAGTAGAGGAGTTGTATTAGTGTCCCCTCTCTTAGCCTTTTCTTCCACTGAAACTCTATTAGGGAGCACTCTAAGTGGGATCAGGCAGATTAATGTGGAAAGGGTGCCTGTGAGCAGAAGGCTGACAATCCAAGCAAGTGTAGGTAAGGTGGTAAACAAGGAAATTTTATCATGCCAGACAAGGGCATACTCTTAGAATCCTAATACCACTTTGGTTACAAAAGACCACTAAGATCACTGAATCCAGATCACATTAACCTAGCACTTCCAAGTTCACCACTCCTCCTCTTAAATTCTGCTATAACTCCTAGTCCATTACATATTTTCATTAATGAGAATCTGTCCATTGGCTTCAGTGGCTTTGGTTTCAAATCCCTGTATGTCCAAGGGTTATACATGATAAGGCAGGAAATGAGCAATCAGTCAATGCAATTTTTTGAGATCTCATTATCCCAGCAAGACGCACTTACTCAGACAGGTTTTGATCTCTATTTCCAGATGTCCTACCTGCACCTTTTCAGTTAATTTTTTCTTCCACATTTTGCACAGTCCTGTCATAAAGCTCTTAGGAAGTCCGGAATTAAGGTGTAAGTAACAGCAAGAGCATCCATTATTCTATTACAAAGTTATTCTAACAGCCAATATTCTATTAGCAAAAAGTTCTTTGATTCCTGCAAATTTCAAGGATTAATCAAGTTTTAGCTCATCACCTGCACCATTTGCCTTAAGCACCATGAAAATCTTCTGTGTAATCTACTGAACATAGACCCAACTTAGTTAAAAGGAATTTTTTTGTTTCTGATATCACATAATCATACTTAGGAAATTTGAATCTGCAGTTCTAAGGTTTTCCACTGCTGTGATTCACAAACAGATTTACCAGGACATAACTCTCTTCTATAATAATTACTGTCCTACCATAAAGACTATTCTGCATCAAAGGTTATTGCTTAAAAAATATTTCTAACAGGCACAGGAGAAAACTGGAAATGTGTAATCCCTCGTTTTCATTAAGACAAATTGCATTTTAAAATTCTTCTAATGAAGCAGCATTCATCAGTCCTCCTTCATCTATCTTTTCAGAGTGAGTTTCAGTGCACAGATAAGAAAATTAATGTCTCTGAACTTTCCACCACTTTCTGTGCCATTATGGTAGTACCTCAGTGAGATGAATTAAATCAACGAGGCTACTACAGAGTCCAGAAACATTTTTACATGTTATGATATTTGTCCCTTCTGCCTTTCTATTATAGGCCAGTAAAGATAAAATAAAGCTATTGTGAATCTGATTTGAACCCTAAATCTCATTTCAACAACTAAGGACTCTTAATAAGCAAAATTAGTAAGCCAAAAATTTATTATTATGACAATTCTTCCAGGTTCATATGTGGGTGTGATTATGCAAGTGGATAATGAGTATATGCATCCAACAGACAAGTATTTTTTAAATGTTTAGGAAGTTTGCATGTTGCTTATTTTGAATAGCAGATTTTTCAAGGGGTGTATCCTCAGCATCCTACCACAGAATCCACAATCAGCATCACTTGGGTACTGACCACCTCATCATACACATCCTCTCTTTCCAGCTGTCTTCTTACATGACCTCAGAGCGCTGAGCTTCCAGGTTTTCTATTCAGACCAGAAAATGTCAGGATTACAGGTTTCAGCTGTTAAGAGCTGGAATACACTTGCTTGTTCTGGCTAACTTCTCATTCCATGTGTGTTCACACAGTGGTGAATAAAGCTGGTGAAGCATAAAGGGTAAAAGTAGAAGAATCTGGTAAAGGTACCTACCGGAAGTAATGTTGATGGAAAGAACTTGCAAAGAAGAATATTAGGTTAAACTTATTTTCTGTCATAGAGAGGTTTCTAATCAGAAACTAAATCATGTGTAGCCCAAAACCATGGCAAAGTCTTCCCATCACACGGTTCATACATGAAACTACTCCAAACACTCTTAGCAATACCATGAGGGTCAATCAGTTTTCCTTTCAGGCAGTGAAAATTCAAGGTTATGTCATAGAAAGCAGATAATTAAAGTCAGCATCAAGCCCTTGGTTTTTAATATATATGTATGTATTACATACCTATATGTACATATATATATACATATATATACACACAGACACACATACACAAATGAGTCTGGGCACAATGCACCAAAACTATCAGTGTCATATTGCAGGACAACTTTTTATCTATGACTTCTTTTACTGGAAACAGCAGTTTGACATGCCTATTATTTCAAGGAAGCATTCACACTTCAAAAAATGCTGACACCTCCTTCTCCCATTTTTTTAGAAGCAGTTCTAATTCAATTGTTTTTACCTGACAAACTAGTAGTCATGATTGTTTTCCTATTTGTACAACTAAATGAGTCAGGCTATAGTGTGAGTTGTTTTCAGGTGAGATGGATAATTTTTATTACATCTTTAAGAATATCAAAAATCCTCTTTTTTAGTGCATATATTAATACATAAGTCCAAATTCATGGCAATCTATTTTTCGTATTCTTATTGTGCCATAGTTCAAGACAGACAGCAAAAAGTAACTGATTATCGTTATCATTCATTTATACTATCAGAGTTGTTAATGGACCAAAACGTAACATAGCACACGCTGAAAAAATTCAGTGTCTTGTTCAAAAATGCATAGATTACATATACATATGTATATGTAGATAAATATATGCACATTTATAAATCTACCAGTGAATTTGCCATGTGGCATTAATGTAATCCCATTAGGAGTATCTTAATAACTTCATCAAACTTGGTCATAAACATAGATGTTACTAATTACATTTTGGACTATTTGCCTCATAGAGAAACACAAGTCATAAAGAAGAACATTGTAAAAATTTTAAGAATTGCACTACAATCCTGCTTCAGGCCTTCAGTCAGAAAGAAATATCTGCTTTGTAAAGTTTGGTAAACCTAAATTGAACAGATGATCCTTGCCCCAGAGAACTCCTTTTCTACATGGGAAACAATGAAGGACAGATAAATACATTTCTAGGGAGCAAGATGAGTGGAAAGAAATGTTGTTTACTCTGATGTACAGCAGCTGAAAAGGTTGCAGCAGCCAGAATTTTCTTTTGGGTTTTTTTTTTCTGTAGCTCTTTTGTTAGCCTGGCTAAAAAAATGCCTTAATGTGACAAGTCGTTTGTGGAGTTGTTCCAGCTTTAAAGGGCAATAAGAAGGAAAGTAAGTAAGTGTTTGAAGAAAGTCTGGAGTTTGGTGTATAATACACGGCCCAGATGTTTTCTCTAAAGAAGGAACTGTTAAATTTACACAGTAATAGTCCCCAAATATCCAGAGACCTAGAGCAATCTTTCCTTCCCACCCCATAACCATGGCAGAAAAGACAAATAGTTGGCTTAAATTACAGCAAATAAACATCAGTTTTCTGATATGAAGATATTAAAGGATGAAGACCATTTTCTGGGCAGGCTCTTAGCTCTTGCGCTCTGGAGGTCTTTCAAACAGGCTAGAACCAGTCTGAGGACTCGAAGTCTGGGGATTGTTTGACAGAAGTGATTGATAGACTGAAAATGCAAGAGTCTTGGAAGCACACACCACTGGCTCCTTTTTAATGCATCTGAGAAGGGGGAGTTAGTGAAGGGTTAGAGGGAAAGTTGTAGCATGGTCTCACCCGTGTGATTGCAAAATGCTTTTGTAGCAGAACGAGCTGTAAGCAGGGTGAGATTTTACTCCCTAGGGTGAAGGAAAGGCTGCTCCAGGAGGTAACACAAATGAGTGATCCAGCTGTATGTGGTTGTCATGTTTTGTTTTGGGATAGATACATTAGTGTAAAGATCTACAAAAATGATGTATCTACTAGTCAGCTCCTCATCAAACTTATTTCTGGGTATTGTCATTTGTGCTGTTATTTCAAAAAATATTGAAACTCAGAGAAATTCTCTGCATGGACTAAGCAGTAGGTCAGACTAAATGATCAGAATTATCCCTCCTGGCATTAAAATTAATAAATCCTGAATTATAGGAATATATATTCCATTTACAAAATGAGCCAAATATTCTAGTTTAGAAGAAGAAAATGCAAATATGTGAGGCATAGGGCTAAGTCTCACATTTTGCAGTATAAATGTATGGCACATACACCAGTTCAACAATTGTGAAAAATAATGTTAAAATAAATACATTTTTGCCTAAATTTCAAGTCATTCTTTCCCTGATTACTCCATTTTGCCTGCAAAACTTGCGAGATAAGAGCATGCACCTGTGTAACTAGCGCAAAAGTTCATGAAGTTTACAAAAAGCAGCAGAAACAATCCTTTATTCTTGAATAATATCATTTGTCAAAGTATGAAGTTCTGCATAACCAAGACATTTCTCTCAAATGTCTTGGATATGCACGTGTTTCTATGTGGAGGTTTTGCCATTTACTACTGGAAGTGGGATTAATCTTACCTAAATGTAATATCTCTAGTGCAAATCTCTGTACACTCAATTAGTTCTGCAGACTGTCCTTGTAGTCTGGGGAGAGAAATGGGCACTGCTAGATTGTAATTCGTATCCTCCTCCCTCATATATCTAAACTAGGTCACGACAAATTAATACCTAGAAAGGTCCATTTCTCTCCGTTGATTATAAAACTAGTCTGGGCAGGCTGGTTCAGCATAGATGTCCACACTGCAGTCATGGATATTCTCTTCAATGACTGGGTTGTTGAGGGAAAAAGAAAGTGCAAAGGATTTGCAGGATCTGACAAAGCTTTACTACAGTTTTCTGAGTATTAGCAATCTGTGAATATAATGAGCTTTTATTTTACTTGCCACAGTTGCTATTGTTATCTTTATAGACCTATTGGAATAATGAGCAGTGAACAGAAAGCGTGTGGTAAGTGGATTCAGAATCTGCAAATAATATGCAAACTACCGAAAGCTTGCTAACAGAGATAAAAGAGCAGGATCTCAAACTATGTGGGAAAGCTATAAAGTATGTTAATGAGCATTTTTGGTCTATGTGGATCGACCTATCAAAAGCAAATATAAAACAAGAAGATGAGTTAGAATGGAATATTAAAAGCTAAGACAAAAGACTATCATGAAATCTCTAAAAGGAAATCTTTGAATTCACTGAGGTGCTAGTTCTAACCATGATGTTTAAACATACACAAATCTAATACTTACAATAATTATATTATCTTGGTATGTTTGATATATCATAGTCATAATAAAAATATAACTTTAAAAATTTCTCTTCAATAATGCCAAGTAACTGTGTTGTGCAATAATATTTGAAGACCATACAGAGAAGATGCACAGAAAGGCAAAATATATGCAAACAGGGAACAAATAGAAGGACAAAGATAAAGTATAAGCACTAAAACATTATCATAATCATCCCATCATAATATATAACACAGAATCACTAAGAAGACAGAAAAGGCTTGAAAAAGCACAGTAATAAACCACACCTGATTCACAATTGGTATTAGCTAGAAAAAAAGTAAAAGCAAATACAGAGGAGAAAAATAAAGATAAGAGCAACAAAAAGGAAACAAAGAGGTTTGAATATATAAAATAATCCAGAAAATAATTTACTACATTGCACAGTACAATAATTAGTCATCTATTTGAAATAAGTTATATAATTATAGAATCATTGAAGTTGGAAAGGAAAGATCCTTAAGACCATCAAGCCCAGCAATTAACCTAACACTACCAAATACACCCCTAAACCATGCCCCTAAGTGCCACATCTACACATATTTAAAATACCTCCAGGGATTGTGACAAAACAACTTCCCAGGGCAGCCTGTTCCAGTGTTTGACAACCCCTCACAGGTAAGGAAATTTTTCCTAAAATCCAGTCTAAACCTCCTCTGGCCCAACTTAAGAGGCCTTTCCTCTTGTCCTGTCACTAGTTGCCTGGAAGGACAGACTAACATCCATCTTGCTAAAACCTCCTTTCAAGTAGTTATAGAGAGCAACATCTTCCCTTGAGCCTCCTTTTCTCAAGGTTAAACACTCCCAGCTCCCTCAGCTGCTCCTCGTAAGACCCTTCACCAGACTCACTCCATCACCTCGATGTTTTTCCTGTTGTGAGGGCCAAAGCTGGACACAGCACTCAAGGTATGGCCTCACCAGCATTGGGGATGGTCACTTCTCTGGTCCTGCTGGTCACACTGTTTTTGATACAGGCCAGGATGCCATTGGTCTTCTTGGCCACCTGGCCACACACTGTCTCATGTTCAGCCACTGTCCCCAGGACGCCCAGGTCCTTTTCCACTGGGCCACTTTTGAGCCACTCTGGCCCAGCCTGTGGCACTGCAGGGGTTGTTGTGACCCGAGTGCAGGACCCAGACCACTTGGCCTTAATGAACCTCCTGAAACTGACCTCGGCCCATCAATCCAGCCTGTCCAGATCCCTCTGCAGAGCCTTCCCACCCTCCAGCAGATCGACACTCCAGCCCAACTTGGTGCTGTCTGCAGACTGACTGAGGGTACTCTCAATCTCCTCATCCAGATCTCTGATAAAGGCATTAAGCACAACAGGCCTCAATACCAAGCTCAGCAGACCACTAGCCACTTCCTCCTGGATTGCAGGGGGTCTATTCTGCCTGTATTGATTTCAACCCATGAGTTTTAATTTTTTTCCAATCTTCTCCCCCAATACACTTTATGGGAGGGAACAAGCAGCTGTGTGGTGTTTAGGAGCTAATCAAGAATGTAGTCCTTAATAAGGAGCATGACCACTTATAACTGGGGATATGAGACATTATACAAAAGTGGAAAAAAGGGAAAATTAAAATCTGTTTTAAACAGATAAACATAATGTAGAGCAATAAAAATATAATGCTTGAGCGTTCCATTGTGAAAAATTTAAATTGAGAACAGATAACCAGAGTAGTCTGGAGTTTCTATTTGTTGTTGGGAAGAGTAATCAATACATAACATTTGTCCTTAAAATGTCATCACAGATATTACTGGAAATACCTATTAGGACAATTCTATATGACCCAATTGAGTCACAGAGTGTTCTCTTATCTCAGTGTTCTGCTTCAGGGGTCTGTCAGGTTCCAAACTTGATTCAGCACAAAAATTCATAGAAAATGTAGATTTATCACTCCTCATATTTTAACTAATCTCTGTTAATAGAAAAATCATAAGGCATATATAAAAAACTCAAAATAATATTGGTTAATATGAAATTCTCAAAGTAAGCAAAATATCAGACCTAGTCCAACATATTAAAATTATTAGGTCATTCAAGTGTTACATTATTATTGAGAAGACAGCAACCTTATTTCACTATCAGCCATAAAAGTGATTGAATGTTGTCAGTCTCAATTCTGAACAATATATATTTATAGCATTTCCAGCAAAATGTCTGGCTGCATGAGGGTCATATCACTGCCAAGTTTAAACCAATGCCAGATTAGGCAGCCTGCCCAAATTATAGCTCCTCATCTTATGCAGGTCCTGTGTTACACACAGGAAGACATTTTAGCTGATTGTAGAATTCTTCCTGGCTTGAAAATCTACAAATCTAAGGTAATACTTCATCTCTTCCCTGTCAGAATAGGTTTTCAATAAAACATCCCAATACAAACATCCCAAGGTGACACAGATTGCTACATTTCAAATTCACATGACAAATTTAGGTGAAAACAACATGAGCTCTCAAGATTAAACATACAACTTCCAACCCATGAAATATATGCATGTGTGATCTTTTAGACAGCAAAGTTGTTTACCCAGGGGCTGTTTTAAGTATTTGAGGAACTATCCTGTCAGCACTGTTTTCAGATAAATTCTATAAGAAATAAACATTCCCATGCATACTCCTATCACCAATCGCTTGTTGCACTAAGGGAAGAATGCTGCTTGAGTCCTTATCCTGATAAGTAAGAGGGGAAACAAGCCAGAAACCATATTCACCAATATGGTCGTTATGACAAGGGGCCATTAATAAGATCACACTCTGGTTTCACTGAGTTTTGTGTTTAAGGAGTGAGTTCTCTGGCTTAGGAAGGTTTAGTTTTATACAGCTGTCAAATATTAGATATTTAATGCTCATGGATTTTTTTGTTGATATCAGTGTTGATAGAGCCTCCTCAAGACTGATTGGGGCACCAGAGAATGCCCTTTCTCAGGTGTGGTGTCGTAGGTTGAGGTTTATTGTCTCTGTCACAGACGTTGTATTCAGAGAGCTTCAGTTTCTCCTGTTCTTTCCATCTTAGGTGGCAGAGGTTTAAAAAGAAGCTCTTCTCATAGAGAAGAATTAGTGCAAGTTCACAGTCATGAGAAAATGGAGGTCTGTTGTGTTGTCTTTGTGTAAAAGATTAAAATTTCCCTGTCCAATAACTAGGGGTTTGGAAATTCCACAAATCCAGACATAAACACAGTAATTCACCTGGAAGTAGTAAGTACCTAGTCACAAGATGATTTTTTAAAAATAGTAACAGAAAAATTGAAATAAAATTATCCAGACCAAATTAGTCAAATTTGCTTAGTCATTTTCTGAGAGGGATAGTTCCTGCTTTGCACTTACTTTAGATCTACTTTTTATTTGAGTATTTGGTATCTCAGCTTTGTGTTTCAAAAAGTAAAGCTGAAATCAACCAGAAAATTTGGATTTTAACTACACCTTTTTTTTTTTCTTTCTAAAAGTTAGAAATTGGATTGATAACTTTTATGTGTGGACTTATCTACCTTATAGTATAAGGGGTTTTTTCTGATTTTGTGTAAAAGATTATCGGAGTTGGTTTATCTACCACATTTATGTGTGCAAAACAGGAACAACTCAAATGAACCAAAGTTATCCAGGATTTAATATCACACTGAATTATATCAGAATTTGTAAGAATCAAAATAGGACATCCCCATCCAACTTACTGTAAAAAATCCAAAGAGATGATACCAGCTAAACCCATTGTTTTTAAAAGTCTAAAAACCTAATTGCTCTATTTAGTAGGGAGGTAAATTCCAAATATGGTTAATTTATTTTTTTTTACTTTTTAATCTGATGAATAAGTTTTCATTTTTATAAAGCCTAATAGATGGTTGATCTTATTTAAATCTTATAAATTCTACAGTTAAATATATGTAATTACAGTATATAAGTCTAACAGACTGGTAATCTTCTATAGAGATTCAAAGGGTTGTTCAGTTCAGCACTCTGTGGATGATTAGTTTTCAGTGGTTATCTGGTCTAAAGTTGTGAAATGTTTAACAAAAAGTTGCCATACGGATCACCAGTCTTAATAGGTGGTAAAAAAAAAAAGCAGTCGAATTATTTACCAATACCTCTTTAAATGAGAACAAAAATTGTGACATTTTAATGAAAGCTGGATTTATTTTTCTTTTTATAGTAAAAAAAAAATAAAAATAGGAGCTGCAGGTCCTATTAAAAGAAACATAAACAACAATAACAACACATATCCCCACCCCCTCACCCCCCAAAGTGTTCATCAGTTATTCTAAAAGGCAGGGAGAGCCTAGTCTATTTTCTTTTAAAATTCATATTTTTAAGCTTTTTGGAGTGTTCTTGAGTATATAACCACTCACTGTCTTCAGGATTCTTGACCCTAGGGAGGAAAAAATAGAGTAAAAAAGGAAATATTTTTCTACAAAGCACCTTATTCTGTTGACTTGCTAATGACTTTCCTTGGAAGACAGGAGAATCACCTTTTGTATTTGAGGTAGAATTGTTTCATTAACCAACTCTAAACAAAATCCTTCTTGAAATGATGCCGTTAGCTGGACATAATAAGAACTGCATTCCTGCGCTTTCACCCATCAACCTGAAACAAATGGTATTCTATGGACATTTTAAATATACAAGTATGAGAATATACAAGTATGAGACTGTGTCATTCAAAAATGTGCCTTCCAAGATTGCTTTTGTTCAGGTGGATGTAAGCAACTGGAACTGTGTCAAAACAATAAAGTTAAAACATTCCTTCTTACTAACATTTCTTCAGAGCCCTCGACCAGACAAAATTAAACTAGAGCTTTGTCTTTACCAGTCATTTAAAATAAGACGTCACTGTATCTGTTGATCTTATCTATTCTGTAAGAATATTTTGATAATTCTGATAATTTTGATAAATGTTTTTGGGCTGATTTCCTGTTTTGGTTTGGTTTGCTTGGGGTTTTTTCCGTGAAATAATAGCTTAAAAGCTTAATAAGATCACAATGAAAAAATGCAGAAACTGGTACAGCAGGACAGTGTCATTCTTCATTCTTTTCTAACAAAAATCATACTCATTTGAAAGAAAAAAATACACACAGACTTTTGGAGAGGTTGAACAGCACTACTAGCAGGTATCACTATTCCAAAATTGCAAAATCTGAGTTATAAAACTCAGTAGCTGTAACTGTCCCAGAAGGCAATATTGTGAAGATTTTCTGCCCAATGTAGGGGGTGGGGGTTGGAACTAGATGATCTTTGAAGTCCCTTCCAACCCAAACCATTTTGCAATTCTGTGATTCCATGGCTGCAATCCATCTGCAATGACCAAAGCTTGTGCTTCTGACTTTGGAATTGGACGCTAAGAATTTGGGTACAGGAAGGAGCAGTGTACTTGATACAACCAGTGTGGCAAAGCAAAAATCAATCCATACCACTAACAGTAACAGAGGGGAAAATTAATTTAACAACAGGCTTGCAAAGAAGTTTTTATTCTTGGTAGAGTGGATAAGTTTTTAATGATGTCTATTTCCAGCCTTTGAAATTCTTCTTACTCTCTGAGTTTTAGCTTATTCTCCTTACTTTTCTTCTTTATGATTAAAAGGATCAAAAGCAGGAATATTCCACAAAAATATCCAGAAAGAACATATCATCTTACATTTACTCAGCACTTTTCCTCTGTTTCTTGGCTAAAAAATGTTGACTCTGAGGAAATACATATAATGGTGCTCAAAGTACTTAAAATCTCCAATTGTCCTGCCAGTCTTGAAAATGCTGAAGTCTTCATAAACACTCAAAAAAAGTCACTCACTGTGTTTCTGAAAAGAATGTATTTTTCACTTGTGACTTATTGAACATTTATAGCACAGCACAATATTGAAGCTTATCTCCTAAGCTACTGGAGACTTCCGTAACTGATGTAAAAAAAAAGTCTCATAGCTTTCCTGCAAATGTTATGATGTAAAGATGGAGGAAAAGCATATTAACTGAGAGTGCTGCACCCATGTAGAGGTACAATTTAGACATTCTCTAGCTACATCTGTGTTAGTGATTTGAGCTAGTCAGGGACTAGTTGGGCTGGGTACCCAATGACAGTTTAAGCCCCAGGAAATAGAATTTGAAGTATGCAATGTAAAAACATGACAAATCACATGAAATTGGATTACTTTAGATGTCACAGAATTGTATTCTCTTCTGCCCTGATTTATCCAGTAGTCCTTCCTTTTCTTTATCATGTGTGAAAGATCTCTTAGGAGCCCAGGATCTCCTCAGCTGGTAACACCTTTTCCACACATCATGGATATACTCTGCCTCTCCCTGCTCCTAAATCTCTTCACTGTAATTACTGTTCCTCCAGCTCTCACTTGCATTCTGTCTTCTTTCTAAGCCTCTGAAACTAATTACCTCTCCTTATAATTTTGAGGCCCCTTTAAATAGTGACCTCTTTATCAGCGTGTATTGGTGAGTGCATTATCAAAATCTGTTTCAGCTTATCCACTGCTGGTTACTTTCCCCATGGACAGAAGAGGTTACATGCTTCAGAGTAATGCTCCATTCAAGGACAATCGGATTCAAACAAAAAACCCCATATTTTTGAAAATTTGTTTCAGGTGATAATCAACTGCCACTCAAGAGAATTACTATGCTATGTGATATCCAAAGAATCAACATATTATTTAAAAACAGGTCACCTAAATGACCGATTACAACCCCATCTCTTAACTTGTCTGTTTTCATAACATGAAACTGGAGATTGAGGAATACCAACATAGACAATGTAGCATCCATCAACCTCCAGGATCTGAATACCAGCCCACAATACTGACAACAGTATATTTCCTTTTCCCAAATATTTGTTTTGTGCCATGTAGACTGCAAGAACTAAACTTTAATACTGTTTTCTCTATTCAACATGCTGCTTTAAATATTTACATTACAAGCCCACCACATTCATGCCTACTGTAAGTTCACCAAAAGGTTAACAACATAATTGGTATGAAGGACATTTCCTGAGGAAGTTTCTATGGACAAGTTTGAAATAGGTTCATAGACTTATTTTACTGTTTGGTACATGTTATCTAAAATCAGTTTTGAAAACCATTTCTCTAGATTAAAAAAAAATGCCTAAATATTCAAATTCAATCTAAAGTAAAAATAACTATTCTACTTGTTTTTCAAAGTAATTTTTAAAACATTATTGATCTCATCTTGGTTTTGAACGTTTTGACCTTGAGAAATTTACAGTATTAGACTAAAACGGGTTTCAACTTAGAAAGGATGATCTGCCTTTATGAAGAAAATACATGAAAAAACACCTTGTATATTTGATAATTAATAAATACCTTCTTCCCTATTCACACAGAAGTTAATGTTTCCAGTATTACAATCAATAAATACAATCAATCAATAAAACTGTCGGGATATTTTGCTGGGTAAACAGGTCCTTGTACTGAATAAATAACCAAATAAAACATACAAAACCTAAAATTTAGGACCACTTTTGAAAAGGCATACCTGATTCTATCTTTGCCAAAGAAAAAATATCTTTAAAATACCTAGAATGTAAAATAAAAAAATCAGTCCACAGAACATCTTCATCTCCTGAAAATAAACATTTACACCAGAATTAAATTTAACATCCTTTTTTTTTCCTGTCACCCTGTATGTGCATTTTACAATGATGAAGGTAATAATTAATTGATATTGTCTTATTTTCACCAGACCATGGCAGAAGTGGTGATCAGAGGAACAGAACAGTGCTCAGAGGTAAAGTCTAGGCATATATTATTTTTTAAAAAAATCTATGCTGTTGAGGGGATTAATCTGAAAGACAGTTGTGTCCTCTGTTTGCACAAATTATACACAGTTACTAACTAAATATACCTTGTGCTCTCACGAAAAAAAAACCAAAAAAACCAAAGACAGGTTATTTTCTTCACAAAAAAAAAAAAAGTCCAAAGGGAGCATCTGGGATCTCCACAGACCATCCAGCACCTTGGTGGAAAAATCATCCATCTGAAAAAAAAGTGATGATAGTCTATTCATTTTTTAAAGAAGACACACTTGCTTCATGTTCATTACCCCCAGGAAAAGTGGAGCTGATTAAACAGGAGAGGTCTGTGGCAGAATGGAGAACTTTGATCAACAAATGAAGGCAGCTGGTGAGTGCATCCATCCACATCGCCGTGCTGTGAAGGAAATTTGTAAAGTCAGCTCCAGGAGGAGCATAATCCTGAGCAAGCAGGCCTGATTCCAGGGTCTTGGTCTCTCTCAGAGACCATGTAGGACAAATGGAATAAATCAGGCAATATGAGACTTAACATCAGTCTTGACTGGGTTTCTCAAGGGTTTGTTCTAATGCTGCTGTGTTCAGTATCAGAATTAACTACTGGGATCATAATGCAAGCCTACTTACTGATTATGCAGATATAAAAAGCTGAGACGGACTCCAAGTGTGTTTAAGGCAGAACTGTAATCAAAAATTAGCTTTTCAAACTGAAGAAATAACCTGGGGAAAAAATAATGACAGGAGAAGATTTGACATTCTATTTTTAAGCAGAAAACAAGGGCAGATAGAAGATGGTGAATGGCTAATTAGTCAGCAGTTCTTCAAGGAACATCTGAAGGCTATAAGAAGGAAGCCGTCATCATATGACAGCAGACAGTAAATTCTCTATTAACATTTATAAACTGCAGCATAGCTCTGATGTAGAGCAAGGGTCAGGAAGCTTAAACGCAGTGCTTAAACCCCACTAAGCACCAAGAATGCTTCAGCCTGAGCACGAGCTGGTGTCCAGCACCGCACTTCAGTAAGTTGACCTAATTGAAGAGAAAAGCAATGAGAAAGGTCTAGAAAACACATGAACAACAAAACAGAAAAAACCCAACTATTTATGTTGCCTCTACAAAAAATTCAACTGCGATATACGGCAGCAAGGTGTTGAAATAAAGGAAGAAATAACCTGTGTTTAAAATCTATGGAGGCTAAGATGAGGAGTGTGGAGAAAAATTTAAGACTGGACATGAGGAAAAAACATTTTAATACTAATATTAATTGCCTTAGAATTTTTTTCTGTTTCCTTCATTAGATATCTTTTACAGGAAGCTTAAAAGCACTTATCCAAAAGACAGAGCAATAATTTACCTTGCCTTGGGTCTCTCTTCCCTGGATGATCCTTTGAATTCCTTTTTAACCCTGTTTTTTAGTGATTCTACAACTTGAGAAAGCTTTCACAAAGATAATGGAATTTTATTGCTACCTGGATTTTCAGCAGCTAAGTCTCATTAAATTTAATTCTCTTTCTGAATTCATAAAGCAAATTCTGAAGTTCCCATGGGAATTTTGCTATCTCCTAATCTTTTTTTTTCTGCAAATACCCTTTTATCAAAGGGTTCCTACCAATACATCCAATTTTCTCATGAGATATCTGTAACTGGTAATACTGTAGAAACAAAATATTCTGAGGCAAATGAGAATTAGGAAAGGTCCTTCTGGAAGTCAGAATTCAGGTGCTGATACTGTACTGATTTCCTTATCTGTACTAATTGTAAAAAGTGCACCTGACTGCAGGTAGTAAAAATGATAATGTGTTTCTAAGTAGGCTCTTATTTAATTTTTTTTGTGGGTTTTGATTGACTGGATGTTTAGTTTTGTACCTCAGCATGGGAGAATACTACTGCAGTCTTGTAAAATGTACACTTTTGAGCTCATCTATGAACTGAATGCCTTCTCAATGCTTGAAGCTGAAGGCAATGGGAATTATTATGCACCTGTGACAATCTGATAATAGAAGTAGCTCTTTGCTTCTTAGCTAGATCATCAAAAGAGGATAATTCTTTTTTTTTTTTTTCTTTGTCACTCTCTTCCTCAGCTTTTTACTTCAACTCCAGTTTAGAATGCTAGCTCTAGAGGAAAACATCCAATTTTGAAATTCATTGTCATAAAGCAGGACCTAAGGGTATTTATGATTAAAAGCTTCAGCGTGCATATGTATATATCAACATTATGACTGAAAGGCATCAATTTTCATTGTTACTCCAGGCAAGTACTCACAGGGGCAAGTCCTTTATCTCTTTAATAAATTTAGTCTTTAATCCATTGGTCATATTATGTAACTGTGTTATAAAGGTACAGGTATTGCTGACAGCACGAGGAAACTAAGGCATGCAAGAGAATACTCTGACAAAAACTTCTCATATGTTAATAAAGGATTCAGCAGTGGGAAGGGAGCTGGAAGCTGTCTTGATGGGTTGAGTCAAAGATTTGTTAAGATGAGAGAACCATGTCTCATCCAAAGCTGTCAGGGCTGGACCTTCACTGACTTTACTAGAGACTTAAACCCAGCTGATGGTGAATGCCAAGTCAAAAATTAGGCAAATTGTAATATGAAGATCCATCATGTTTTCATAACATAATGACCTATAACTGATATTAAAAGCTAGAATATATTTGAACACCTGAGGATTGCTTTAACTTCTGTAGGGCCTCATCTGTTAATGCAGCATCCTGTTGTGAAGTGACAAATTCTCTGGTCCTACTTATATTTACCTTCCTTTCACTGAACTGTACTCAGTTGTTCTTCTACCAGCTATTACACTCTTAAATTCAAGTAACTTAATGAGTATCATGAATTTAACTCAGTGGAAAGATTTAGAGTTTGCAGGTCACATAACCTCTACCAGCATTTCCTGTGGTAGACATAGATAAGTAATTGGATAGTGGTAAACATCCAGGAGATCACAGAAGCTTTTGGAAAACATGATTGTCTAGTACATGAATCAGCATAGGATTCTGTTTTAGGATTGGTCATGTGCAGGGCCAGGAGCTGGACTCAATGATCCTTGAGGGTCCCATGCTCTATGGTTTTATGATTCTGTGTGTGAATGTGGTGTTGGTTTTGTGTTCCAGGTTGTAAGAAAATCTTTATTGCCCATGGTATCTATAAAGCTATCATGTTCAGGACATTTCTAAATTTGTTTTATATACTCAACAGACTGTAAAATTTGGTTTCAAGTTTGCTGTCTATTGTGCACATGAAGATTCTAGCACTTTATGATAAATTGATAATTGACCCAAGAGAAGATCTCAGTAGTTCAGTCTGCTTCAGTACATTATTCTAGGAGTACCTAAGGTCTCAGACAATGACTGATTCATTGACTGCATGTATTCTCAGTTGATTAAGTATGCCTGGTAAATATTCATAGGATATTTTTGTTAATATACTGTATACTATATTATCTTTTCAGTTAATCACATTCAAACAAAAATAAGGCAATTGCTTTTAATTTCCTTTTTTTTTCCCAGTGGTTAATTGCCAAAAAAATTCAGTGTGTGACTAAAATACAATGCATTCATTAATAAAGCCATCTCTCCACAATGAGATCATGAGCTATCAGATCACACAGTGATTTCCTTCACAGTTATAAAGCCATACAGAGGCCTTTTTTTTCTACAGGTTTGATGAGGGTGCCCCAAGGGACGCTGTGCCTCAGAGACAACTCTGAGACTGAATCACCCTTTGTTGCTTCATGGCTTTTCCACAGAATATATTTGCTGATTGTTGCCCACCTCAGCATCTAAATACAGCAATGGCTGTAATTCTCTTCTGGTAGGGAATGGATGTTAACTCTTGGTTAATTTCTCATCAGGTTTTGAAGAGTAAGCAGATACCTGGTACTCCAAGTGTATGTAGTCAACACAGAGCACAGGAGGAATTATATTCTCACTTCATGCCCAGTATGTCTAAATTTTCTAAATAATCCAACTGTAAATGTTCAGTAAATGAGATTGCGAGGTCAGAAGTCTAGAGCGTGGAGTGGGCAGTCTCCATAAACCACAGGGAACAGAGGAGATTGGCTGATGTGGTCCGGCAGAGGTGTGAGGCTCAGAAAATTGGGTTGCTCTTACCACAAGACATTGAGCAAAATTGTCCAGTCAGTTTTCCACCCAGCTTATGGTCTTCTTATCTTAGCCATAACTCATCATACAGTTGTTATGGCATACTGTGTCAAAACCTGTGCTGACTGTTCCCAGACACCTTTATGCCTTTCATATGCCTGGAAATTTCTTGCATGAGCCATAGACAAATTCAAACACTATACAGAAACCATCTGAAGTGTATGTCTTCAGATAAAACAAAGACAAAGGTTTGGTCTTCTCACAAAACAAAAACAAAAGGTGATTCCTTGAAACAAACAGATTCAAACATCATATTTTTCATGTGCATCCTATTTAGTTGGGGTAAAACTTTGCCACAGAATGACAAATCCTATGTCTATATTGGCAGGGAGGATGAATGCTTTGTGCCTCCTGTACCAGGATGCAGAGTTTGGCCTTTTGCAAATACTGTATCAGAACAAGAAATGTGTGCACTGCTCCGCTTCGTGTCCTCCTTTCTTTAGGTTGGAAAGCAACAGAAGAGGGGCTAAAGTTTATTCCAGTGGAGCCCTTCAGGAGCACTGCTCTGCCCTGAAAGAAGTTGTCCATGATACCTGTTCAGGTTCAGTCTACCATTACTCTTCTGCACTTCAATTTCAATTCAGTATTTGAACCCAGTAGTAGATAAGCAATGTGCACCAGCAGGGAAACACTTTTATCCAAGTGTTTCCTTACTCGGTTAAACAAGTTCAAACAGGATTTATTTTTCTTAGGATATGGGCTTTTTTCTCCCCTTAGAACCTTGATTTAAGATGGTCACAGTCCTCCCTGAAAACAGTTTTAGGTGTAAACTTAGGCTTAGAAAAAGAATTGCTTGGGTTTATTGATAAGAAGAGGAGCTATGACTATTATACTTAATGCTAAAAAAAATGCTTTGAAAGCAGTTATAATCCTCAGTCTTGAGAGATCAATGAAATCTTAAGAGAGTGAAGTCTTTCTGGGACCAGGCTCCAATGCATTTTCCTGTTTCTCAGCTGACCATTGCTAGAGAGACAATATTGGATTAGGCAAGGTACTCCTATATTCTTATTCTTCACTAACTGGCAGGAAGAGTTATCAGCAAGAGGGCTTCAGTTTTTGAGAGAAGGGATGTACTGCCTTTCTTATGTGTTGATATTATGGACATACTGATATATTTTCCTCCCTTGCAGATCCTGAACTCATATGTGTGTCCTGAAGAACATCACACTTATCACACCTGTTTGAAGAAGGGGGTTTTTGTGAAAAAGTCATTAGTTAAATTTTTGCATCCTTCAAAATTTATGTGCAAAAAAAACATGAATTCTAAAAGAGAAAATATAGGTATTTCATATTACATATGCCAAAGATTTTAAATCCAATATATTGAGGTCTGTCTCACCTATGCATAAATTTTCTGATTCTCAAAAGGACATCAGCAAATTCTTTTTCTCCAACAACATAAAGCTTTGGTTTCTGTAGCTTGACAATGTTAAAATTATTTGACAAGGAAAAAAAGCATTGTATATGTTTCAGGGCCATGTGATGAATTGTAAGAAAGCTCTTGTAGGTGTGCTGAAATCAATGCACAGTGAGGAAATGTTGAACAAAGAAGTATTCAAATGTTTGAACAAAGAAGTGTTGCCTATGAAATATTGAGTCATCATTCTGAATCTTCCACTAATTCTCAGTGTTGCCTTGAGCAACTCATCTAAATCTCTCTGTTCAGTTTTGTCTTTTTAAAATTGAGATACTCAAATTTTATTTTCTGTTCTATGGAGACATCTTTGATTAATTAGCTATTATCTGTAAAATCCTCTAAAATGTAAAATGTCCTGTAAGTATGATAGCTTGTTTAAAAAGCTATTTTCATGCATAAATGAAAAATTTCTTCAGTCAGTAAACTTGCTAGAGAAATAGATTAAATGCATAAATGAACGTATTCGGAGGGTGAAAAAGCAAGGTTGGATATAACTTCAAAGAGGAAACTGGAGTATAGATGGGATGGGTGGCAGAGCATCACAGCTATCAATAGCAGGCATATTTATGTGCATGCTGTAGATCTATTAAACTGCCTTAGGAGAATGATGTGGCAGTAAAACAATAAAATGTGGTTGGACTAAATTAGGAGCGGTGTCACTATACAAAGAGAAGACAGTTGCATCATGGAAGCATATTTTGAATCTCCTAAAAATCAGAAATATGAAGTATTGGAATACAGCTTCTTGCTATAATGCAAACATAATAAATAAAAGGTCAGAGAGCAAATTAAGAAAATATCCCCTCCTGCTAAACCACTCACCATGGCATTTGAAAAGCTGTGGAAGCCAGCTCGTTTTTAGTAGGGCCTGTAGCACAAGGACATGGGTAATGGCTTCAAACTAGAAGAGGGTAGAATTAGACTGGAGATAAAGAACAAATTTTACAGTGAGGAGGATGAAACACTGGAACAGGTTGCCCAGACAAATGTGATAAATGCCCCATCCCTGGAAACATTTGCAGTCGGGTCAGATGGAGCTCTGAAAATCCTGATCTAGTTACACGTGTCCCTGTTCATGGCAAGGTGGTTGGACTGGATGGCCTTTAAAGGTCCCCTCATACCCAAACTGGGGTATTTGGCCTTTAAAGGTCCCCTCATACCCAAACTATTCTATGGTCATATGCTACAAACTGCAGAAAAATAAAATAGTCATTGAATGCCGCAAAATAATCCACTAAAATCTAGTGGGTAATTGGGTGAATATACAAACACAAATCAAACAGGAAAGAAGAGAAATCTTGAGACTGAAAACATCAAAGTAAACATTTCACCAAAGGAAACTGGTGTCTATTTAGAGCACATAGACAATTTCATGTGGTAGAAAAACAAATACAGAAGGTTTATGGATAATTGCAAAAGAAGAGGCTCTCTAATGGCAGTAGATTATTTTTTCTGCATTCAAGGGTGCAAATCAAATTTTTACTGGATATCCATTCATTATTGCCCAACACCATGAACAGAAAATAATTTAAAATTATTTGGAAAAAAATTTGTAATTGTAGGAGTTTGGGTGGAAAGAATGATTGTAAAAATATTTTTTTTTTCCCTCTAAATTAATAATTTACTTTCAATAATTTACAAGTCAAAAGTTGCAAATATCCATTTTGTCAGATGATTCATACCCATAAATAGTTTAAAACTGAAGAGTAAAACTCAAAACTTTTCTAAATAAATGAAATGAAACTTTATGATGGATTATATCATGCTTTTCCCAAAGCACCCAAGATATATGTATTTTCATGTCAATTTAGCAAAGAAACAATAAGCATTTTGTTGTTGAGAGCTTCGTGCAGCTGAGAATGACAATGCTGTTTAAGAGATAACAGAGATGCCGAGTAGCTGATTAGATGATATATTTATACATTTTGAATCTCTTTTTAATCATACAATCTACTTAATGTAATGATGAATACCACTAAATGACTCTTAGAAACAATGACATCTATGAAGATGCTGAAAGTGGGAACAAATTGTCATTTCCTGTTGCTCATTCTGGTACCTCCTTCATCTTGCACAACCTTGATTTCTAGCTAGCATTAACCATTGAGGTAATGTTTGCACTTGCAATCCAAACACAACCAGCACACTCAGCTAGATGCTAATAATTATCTCTTTTGTTGGTCCTTCATACTGCACTATTTCTTAAGTGTCTTGTCACCTGAGAACGGATTAAGGGTCTCCAGACATCTCCCCAGCTGATGATGTGGTCACTCACAAGGACCAAATCCCACAGTACTTCAGCAGCATTGTCAGCTCTTTTTGGTGAAGACCTTGATCTTGTGTTGATCCTAAACTCATTCCTTAAGTCTCCCTAAGGTCTGGCAAGTTTTCTAGATATGAAGGAGTTACATTCCATCAGAACTGGCATCAACATCCACTTGCAAAAATGTCTTGTGAAATCAAGCAATGCCTTAAATCCCTTGCATAACCCATTTTCTGTAGAGACTATTTTGTTATGTTTGGTAGATCCCCGATTGCTTTGTGTGCACACCACCTTCCAAGACTGGAAACTGTAAAGCCATATTCACTTGAGCGCCTCTTTGAATGCTTGTAAGACCCGCAACGTGCGGAGGTGAGCTCTGTGTTTGGAGATGCTACAGCTGTCAGGTATCTGACTGAGTTGTGTTTTTAGCTTTGATTTTTTTACCAGATTTTTGATGTCAGGTTATCTTTCAGGAGGACATGGTGTGAAATCATTTTCATATGACCATTATATGTGTAGGAACATATATGTGGTATGGAAACTCACTCTAAGTAGAGAAATAACAAGAATTGTTTATGGTATTCTAAAAAAACGCAGACACCAAGCATGCAAATTTAAGAAAGCAGCAAACACAAGCTACTGATATTCTATCTCTCCCCATGTAAACAGTTGAGTATATGTCTAGAATAAAGTATGCAGGGCATCACAGTATTAGAAAAACTCTTGACACATTGGAGGAAATTCAAGGAAAAGCAACATAAATTATTGAGGGGCTGAAAGGATTGACTTACGGTGAAAGATTAAAAGAAATAAATATGTATAACTTGCTAAGCAATGACTGGAGGGGGAAAGGGGGAAGGGAGATGTTAACTGTCTACGTACATTTGAAGGCTATAAACATCAAGGATAGGAAGAAATTATTTAAGGTGGTCTTAGTGTATAACCAAGTTTAAATAAGACCAGGTAGAAATTAAAAAAAAATTGGTAAATTTAAACCAGAAATGAAAAAAAAGTCTTCAACCATATACTCTTTTATAAAATAGAAGTCTTCTAAGAGAGATGTATTTATTCAGGATTGCTAGCAGTCTTCTTACTTGGCCAGGGTGTGAGATGGGTACGTTCAAAACCTTCTTTTGTCAGAAACAGGAATTCAAGTTTTCTAAATTCCCTGTGAGTTTTCACACTGGTGGTACTTTGCTCTATCTTCTTAGTTCTCTCATGAATTTTGAATGTTCTTCTGATTCAGAACAAAAATAAATGCTGAAACATTTTTAGGGAGGGAGCATTGGTGTTTTTACAAAATTGATTTGTTTTCTGTCTAGGTCTGCACTAAATAATTTACCATAGGAAATGTTCTTGCACTTGCAAGGTGTATTGGGTTTGCATGGCCACGTTTTGGTAGCGGGGGAGCTATGGGGTAGCTTCTGTGAGAGGATGCCAGAAGCATCCCACTTGTCCAGCAGAGCCAATCCCAGGAGGCTCCAAGACAGATGTGCCACTGGCCAAGGCTGGGGCAAGTAGCAGTGATGTCAATGCCTCTGTGATGACATATTGAAGAAGAAACAATAAAGGTATTGTGCAGATGTAATTGCACACAGAGAAGAGCAGGGTGAGAACATGTGAGAGGAACAAGTCTGCAGACACCAAGGTCAATGGAGAAGGAGCAGGGGGAAGTGTCCCAGGGACTGGGGCAGAGATTCCCTTTCAGCCCACGGTGAAGACCATGGTGAAGCAGCTGTCCCCCTGCAGTCCATGGACGTCCACAGGGAAGAAGAGGTCCACCTGCTGCTTGTGAAAGATCCCACCCTGGAGCAGGTGGATGCCTGAGAGGAGGCTGTGAACCTCTAGGAGGTCTGTACTGGAGAAGGGCAGGGATCTACAGATCCATGGAGAGAGGAGCCCTCACTGGAGCAGGTTTCCTGGTAGGACTTGTGACACTGTGGGGGACCTATGCTGGAGCAGCCTGTGCTTGAAGGACTGCACCCCGTGGAAGAGTGACCCATGTTGGAGCGGTTTGTGGAGAACTGTTGACTGAGGGTTGAACTCACATTGGAGAAATTCATGAAGAGCTGTCTTCCACTGGATGGACCCCATGCTGGAGCAGGGGAAGGACTCCTCTCCCTGCACTGTGGCAACGTGTGATGAACTGGTAACCCCCACTCCCTGTCTCCCTGAGATGCTGGGGGAGGAGGTAGAACTGTGAAGGAGGGAGGGGTGGAGGGGAAGATGTTTTTAAGGTCTTATTTTACTTCTCACTATCCTGGTCTGATTTTGTTAGCAATAAATTCAATTAATACCTCTAATTTAGAGTCTGTTTTTCCTGTGATGGTATTTGCTGAGTGATCTCTCTGTCCTTATCTCAACTCATGAACCCTTTGTTATATTTTCTCTGCCCTGTCCAGCTGAAGAGGGGAATGGGAGAGGAGCTTTGGTAGGTGCCTGGCATCCAGTCAGGGTTAACCCACTATAGCCTTTTTAAAGGACTGTAGTGGGTTGACCTTGGTGGAAATCAGGTGCTTACCAGCTGCTTAACCATTCCACTTCCCAGCTAAATAAGGGAGAGAAAACAAGATGGAAAAAAACTTGCAGATTGAGCTGAGGCAGTTCACTAAAGCAAAAGAGAAAGTTTGTGTGTGCATGAGTAAAGAGAATAAAAAAGTTTTGTTCTCTACTTCCCATCAGCAAGAGTTGTTCAGCCACTTCTCAGGAAGCAGGGCTTCAACATGTACAGTGCCTGTTCCAGAAGGCAAACACTGTAAATAAGAAATGCCCCCACTTCCTTTTCCTTTTCTTAGCTTTTGTGTCTTGGCTGACCTCACATGGTATAGAATAGCTCTCTGGTTAATTTGGGTCAGCTGGCCTAGTTGTGTCCCCTTGCCCACCCCCAGCTCCTTGTTGGGGGGAAGATGTGGAGAGACAGCGCTGATGCTGTGCCAGCCCTGCTCAGCAGCAGCGAAAACACTGGGGTGTTATCAACACCTTTCCAGCTACCAGTGCAAAGCACAACACTGTGAGGGCTGCTGTGGGGAAATGAACTCCATCTCAGCCAGACCCAATACCCCAGGAAAGTGATGAAATCATCTAATAGGCTTATTTCATCTGTAATACCTATATTTATGTGACAATTTTTTCAGGAAAACAAAGGTTTCACACTCAGACAATGATCAAAAAGCTCACAAAATAAAGCACAGGTACAGAATGCCAAAATAGCCTTACAATAGCAAACTTTCAAGCACTTGTTTTCATGTTTCCTCTGCTCTTCTTTGAAAAAGGCTCTTAAATCCTTTAAACTGTTGGACTATTTTTAAATCACAAAAACTCATCAAATTATCGTAGATTTTTTTAGGTTGGAAAAGACCTTTAAGATCATTGAGTTTAACAGTAACCCAGCATTCCCAAGTCCACCACTGAACCATGTCCCAGCACATCTACACGTTTTACATACCTCCATTCAACCATTTCCCTGGGAAGTCAGTTCCAATGCCTTACAACCTTCTCAGTAAAGAAGTTTCCCCAAACAACCACAGCGAACCACTGTCTTTTTATTAAAGACTGAGGCTAAGATGGAATTAAGTACCTCGGTCTTTTCCTTAGCCTTGGTCACTGTGTTTCCCTCCACATCCAATATAGGATGGGGATTCTCCTTGGCCCTCTTTTTCTTGCAAATATATTTATAGAAATATTTTTTATTGTCTTTTAGGGCACTAGCCTGATTAAAGTCTCATTGGGCTTTGGCCCTTCTAATTGTCTCTCCCCATAACCTCATGACATCCATGTAGTCCTGAGTTTCCTGTCCCTTCTTCCAAAGGTCATAAACTCTCCTTTTTTCCCTGAGTACCAGCCAAAGCCCTCTGTCCAACCAGCCTGGTCTTATTCCCTGTCAGCTTGTCTCTTGGCCCGTAGGCACAGACTGCTCCTGTACCTCTAAGATTTCCTTCTGAAAGCATGTCCAGCCTTCCTGGACTCCTTTGTCCTTCAGCACTGCCTCCCAAGGGACTCTCTCCACCAGGCTCCTAAAGAAGCCAAAGTCTGCCCTCAGGAAGTTCAAGGTGGTGGGACCCACTGAGGGGTCCCCCTTATGCTGTTGGAGTGTGTCCTTGAAAAATTCAGTCTAATTACACTTCAATAGAGTAGGACTGCTCAGTTGAGGGTCCCCACAATGGATGCTGACAGACTGAGCAGGCACAAGGATCTTGGTTTTCCTGGGAGCTGGCAGACAAGTCAAACATTAAGAAAATCTTCCCCTCTAAGGGTTGAGAAAAATCTCACCCTTTCATGTGACATATGTATTTTTAAAATTCCACTTGTCAATGTTGAAGAATAGATAGAGTCATACATGTATAATGAGATCAACACTGAAATAAGTCTTTAGGTCACTGAAAGAAGGCTCTCGGAAAAATGGCTTGGAAATTAACTTCTTTTTTTTTTTGTATACGGGTAGGTTGTCTGCTAGCTTGGAAACCTGAAATAACAATTTCTTGTAATAGTGCATCATTCATCATATAATTTCTCTAGACCAGGGATTTCAGGAACTGCTGATGGAGAGTTTACTTTCAAGCAGTATTAATGGCCTCTATTATTTTTGCTTACTAAAGTGAATTACTGCAAAATAATAGGTTTGACGTGTCCAGAACTTTACAAAAAATATTTAAAGGAATTCTTTCCTTTTTCTTTTTCCACCAGTTAGTAAAGAGAAGTTTGTGGTCCTCCTATTGTGCCCCAAACCTCAAAGGTAAATGGAAGGAGTCCCCGATTTTAACCTGTAAGCATATACCACAGTTTTACAAGCAAAAATTTGTGTTGAACTTCCAGTGTAGTGAATGTGTGTTATCATTAAAGCAGGAGAGAAGATGCTATTTAGCTGATATTCCATATGTATGGAAGAGTTCTGAATGTCCAGTGCAATCCTGAATTGCTGGCAGTTATGGCTTAATCTAGTAAACCCCAAGCCATATATTAAACTCTGCCAGTGTAGCAGATGTATCATTTACTACAAAGTTATCCTTACCGCACTCAAGTTGCAGGCCAGGCGATGTGTCAGAGTGATCAGCTCTGAAAGTACTTCAAGCTATTCTAACATTGGAATAAAACTATGAAGAACAGTGAGTTTTGTATGGGAGAGTGTTGTGGCTTAACCCTCCCCAGCAGTTTGCTCACTCCTCCCAAGAGGGATGGGGTAGAGAATCGGAAGTGTACAAGTGGGAAAACTCATGGGCTGAGCTAAAGGCAGTTTAACAAGTAAAGCAGAAGCTGCACATGCAAAGGAGGCAAAAAAAAGAATTCATTCATCACTTCCCATTGTCAGTCAGGTGCTTAGCTGTCTCTAGGAAAGCAGGGCTTCATCATGTGTAAAGTTTACTTGGGAAGACAGACAGCATATGCAGAAATGTCCCATTCCTCCTTCTTTCACAGAGCTTTTATTGATGAGAATGATGTCAGATGGCGTGGGATAGCTCTTGGATCAGTTGGGGTCAGCTTTGCCAGCTGTGACCCTCCCAGCTTCTTGTGCATCCCCAGCCTCCTGACTGGCCAGGCAGTGTGAGAGGCAGAGAAGTCCTTGACCCTGTGTGAGCACTGTTCAGCGCTAGCTAAAACATGCCTGTGTTATCAACACTGTTTCCAGCACAAATCCAAAACACAGTCCCATGCCAGCTACTGTGAAGAAAATGAATGGCACAGAGAGAAAAGAAGGAACACAGCTCTGACTTCCTGTAGTTTAAAATTTTTTCACCACAAGGGTAGTCAAGTTTTGGAACAAGTTGCCCAGAGAGATTATGAAGTTCTCAGGGTAGGAAGCCCTGAGTCAGCTGGTCTGATCTCATAGCTGACCTTACTTTGAGCAGGGAGTTGGGCTAGAGAACAGCAGCAGTCCTTTCCATGCTGAACTGTCCTGTGGTTTTGTAAGGGTGGCTGAATTTTGCAGCCCAACAAAGGCGAGCCCAAGAGCTCCATCTCCCCACATTCAGCCTAACAAGGCTCAACACATGCTCCCAGCAGACACACAGACAGAAGTAAACAACACACATATAAGTATACCCATGGCCAGCCACACAGATCAACACAGACAGAAGCACAAACAATATTCAATATTCATGCAAACACAAAAAGTACCAACAGTCTCATGCTGCTCTCTTCTCTGTCTGATCAGGATAAAAGTCCATTAGTGGAAAATTTATTGGCATGTATAGACATATATACAGTGTGGATCCCTCCAGGAGCTGGCTTTGGACAATGTTTATTTGGTGAGTCAGGAGCCTGAAAGCTTTAACATTTCTCTAGTGGTACTTTACATCTAAACTACAACATGATCAAAATGCAATAGAAAACTATGCACTTGAATTTTGGATCCAAAAATCTGCGTTAGTGAGCTGGGACCTGAACATGTAAAGAGGTAGAATTTTAGCATTAAGCCTTCTAGGAGAAAATAAACAAAACAAATACACCACCACAATGAAATAAATCCACTTTCTCATCCTGAATATTACCTTAGGAAGAGTGAAAGTGAGCACAGGTTCAGGGTGCTTATATCCTTTATATTTTGCCTCATTTTTAACACTTGAACCTGAATGGTGTTGAACTCTTTTTTTTTACCTGAAAGTTTCTCCAGCAGACACTCACATTACTTTGTAGTCACTGCTTCAGAAATCTGATGCATTTATTTAGCTTTCAAAGCAAATTTGGATCTGTTCCAGAAAGTTACTGGACAGATTCAATTCATGAAAGTATTTTCTTTTAAAGTGCATCAAGATGCATCTTTAAATGATTGCTCTACATTCAAAAGACTCTGGTGAGTAGATTCCATACTCCTTATGAATCAATGCTACTAATTATTGCAGTTTTCTCACAAGTCTTACAATAGTTGGTTATTTAAAGATATTATTCAGGAGACAAACAACTGTATGATACAACCTTCTATTTTTTTCATGAGTGGACTTTGAAACCACGAAATTAGTTGTGGTTTAGCTTGAAAATGTCATTAGTAGGTAAATTACCAAAGGATTGGAAAGAATATACATATGTGAACCTGTATCAATATATACATGTGTGTGTTTACATATTAAAGTCCATGTTATATTTATATAGTTTATAACATGAATATACATGCATAACATCTCCATATATATTTAACATATTCTGGCATTGTTAGGTGAAAGCTGGCTTGTTCTCCCAGGCAACTACTGACAGGACAAGAAGAAATGGCCTCACCCTGCACCAGGGGAGATTAAGGATGGCATCAAGAGAAATTTTATCCCAGAAAGGGTTGTTAAACCTTGGAATGGACTGCTCAGGGAGGCTGTGGAATCACCATCCCTGGAGGTGTTCAAGAAATGACTCACCATGGCACTCAATGCCATGGTCCAGTTGACAAGGTTGTGATCTTTCAAAGGTTGGACTCAATAATCTCAGAGGTCTTTTCCAACCTAAATGATTCTGTGATTATATATCTGTGTGTTGAGATGTCAAAATTGATTCATGAGTTTTGAACCTTTTGAATTTTCATACAATCACTGCAGTATATGCTTTCGTAAAATAATACATTGTCTTACAATTATGAAGTTATATTCATCCCTAAAAATCAACAGAGGCCTATTTCTCAGTTTCACAGAAACCATTTTACATTTCATGGCAATATAATGGTCCATTTGGTGGACACAGCTTCACTTTATTCTCATTTTCAGATCCCTTTAAAGTGCCACAGATGTATAATCTGACCTTTGACCAGAAATCACAGCCAAGACTGTCGTTACAAGAATCACTCTGCTGATCATTGTCTGGGACTCAGCTATGTCACAGGATTCTTAGGACAGCAAGGGAAGGGATATTAGGCATGAAAGTTGTAGAAGAAGTCTTTAAAAAATGTAATTTCCATTATTAGAATTGACTGGCAAAATTTTAAAAAAAAAAGTTATGTTTATTTTTATTAAATATTGATAAATCACTCAGCAATAATCCTGGAAGGCTTAAAGGAACTTAGCAGCCAATAAGGAACATCTTGTGACTCTGAAAGTTCTCAGTCTAAAATCACATTTAAGTAAGGCAGAAGGAATTGTACATACTTCCCAAGTGGCTGCTGAGAGGGACATTAAAACAGGATCATCAGTGAGTTTCTGACTGCTACAGTCACTAATTCAACAGGAAAAATACTCTAAATTCCCATGGATTTTGAGGGCAGCTGAGAAATTGCTAAAGTACCACCCATTCCATACACTGTTGATCAGGCTGAACGGAAGGTAGCAATTGTTCTAAGGCATTGACTAAAGCAGCAGAAGTCAAAAGAGAGATTTCTTTTCAGAGAGAGGTTGTTCAGGTCTAAAGCTGGTTCTCTACCTTCTTTACAGAGATACATTGGCAAAAAAAATTTCTCCATTCAGAGCTTCACTGGCATTCACTGCAGCAAGGTCAGTGGGAGTCCATGGTTTCAGAGAGCTAAGATCCTCCCTCAGAAATAAAACATCCCATCACTCTCATCAAGAGCATGAACTACAGTGAAAGACACAGCATCAGAAGGGCAAGGCAAATATCGTAACTGCTTGATCCAAAAAACTGCTTAATTAGGTCTACAGAATTTAGCACCTTCCCATAGCAGGGAACCCTACATTAAAAGAGACTATTTATTCTTGATGATGATTTAAGTAAATTTATATGTATGAAAAATAAAGTCATG
The DNA here is from genome assembly GCA_013397115.1 of Edolisoma coerulescens. Classification (NCBI taxonomy): domain Eukaryota; kingdom Metazoa; phylum Chordata; class Aves; order Passeriformes; family Campephagidae; genus Edolisoma; species Edolisoma coerulescens. The sequence goes on from VWZW01006553.1 coordinate 1,709,809, forward strand.
ACCTGTCTTTTACTCCTTCATGAAATTTCTCTATCATCCTCAGTCACGCACCCAAGCCAAAAGGAATAGCGTACCATCAAAATAATCAGCTCCAAAGTTTATGAGAGACATGATTTCCCCCTCCTTCTAAGGATGTGACCTCCCTACCCTTAATCATCTTATTTATGAGCTCTTTTCCATGAGTGATAGACTGTTGTTCAGGCTAAAAACCGCAGCTGATTAAATCTCAGCAGAAGCAACAACAAAGTTTTAAATCTCATGGACTCCAGAATAAGCACCAAAGTCTAATTGGGTTGCTTTGTACTCCAGCTGGTAAATGTGAGATCATAACATGGAGCACCAAAACTTTAAACATCTTGATTTTATGTCTCAGTACTTCATACTGTGCCTACTTAGTAGTGAAATGTCACCTTCTAAATCAACAATACTCCTCAGAGACCTTCTTTAAAAGACCCCTGCCTTTGTACAGTCTAGTCTTTGCCTAGTCTAATCACACTCAAGTTCACATCAGCTACTGACACTGAGATGTCTACATCCTTCTGGTACATTTTCCTGTTCCAAAATCTTAAATGCATTGTTACAATTCTGCTATGCTAAGAAAAATCTGTAACAAGAGTTTGTCAGCCTACTGTCAAGTTTATGTTTTAGGGTGGTATTGAAGAAAACTTTCTTGATTATAGTAAGATAAATTCTCCAGACAATTTATGTTAATTTTTTTAATGGAACAGAAGTTTGGAACACAGTGATTATTAAAACAGGGAAACTCATCCAGCCTCTTATTAGATTAGATAAGGAAGTCATTTTGCTTAGAGCAACAAATTTGAAATCTCTTAATTTTCTTTCCCGTTCATGTGACTCTAGCAGTTTAGATAAAACAAGCAGTTAAAGCAGATGATGAGTATCAGATCTCGAGTTAATACAAAGTAAATTGAATTCTGAAGTATCTCTTCCATTTGCAACTTTGCTGCAGGTGCCAAGGTTCACTTTGTGAACTTTCTTAGTTAGCAACATTGCAGAGGCCTCAAAGTCAGTTAGAAGGAAATAAGTTTAAATAAATATCTTTCAGCTTGACAGATTTTCTGCCCCTAAAAAACCTGAAGTACATTTCAGATTCACATATAGCTTTTAATGAAAATTCACATTATAAATGACCATCACCATTTTCTATTCCCAACAGCTGTATCCCATTTTTTATAATTGGCATACACACTCCAGGAAGCCTCCTGGTAGAAATGCCTAATAGAGCCTTGCTGTGCACAACCAAAAACCTTCAATTGACATCTCTGGGTTTTCAGTCAGGCCCTCCTTAAACACTGCACATTTGTGCTCAGAACAGCTGGATTTGGGATCGTGCATAAGAGTGTGTGCAAAGTCACTTGGTAGGGGATCAAAAGGCTGGTTTTACACTACTCTGTGAAACTCAGTGGATTCTCATCTAGAGATAAATTCATATTAGCACATGAATATCTTTTTTCTCTCCAGGCCTCACCAAAAACACTTTGGGAAACAAAGTAAAAAAAATGAAGAATATGCTCAAGATACAATATTTTTTGTCTAGAGGGTCATCCATGATTTAGGAAAAACTCTGAATCTGACTTAGTTTGGTGAGATTTGGGCATTCCCACACACACACACTGGAGATGATACAGTTCCATCCATCTTTGTTATTCATAGTTACTTTCCTTTTATTCACATATTTGAATCAGTCTGGGGGTTTGGACTGCTTGAATCTGATCATATTCTGAAATTTGGCTATGTGATCTATATTCAAGCAATAAATCGACCAAAACTGGGATTACAGCAACCTGCAGAGATAGAAAGGAAGAGCGATCTCCATCGATATCATCTCTCCATATGCCTCATTTCTCTGATGGAGATCTCCCTTCCATAATATTTTCTTCTCACCACAATCACCATGGTGACAATCATATCATCGCAATTCCCTTGGTAACTGAATGACCGAGTCCTGTGACTGGGTTCTCCAAGTTGTACAGCTTTGTTTATGCCTCTCTGTGTTTTTCTAGAAGTAAGAGGAAGACATAAGAATTTTGCTGTCTTAAGGGAGAGTGCATGGGAGGGAAAGGCATCACGTAAGGAGACCAGGTCTGTTTTTGACAATATTAGGTGTGGTGGGTTGATGCCGGCCAGTATCTAAGCCTCCACTCAGTCTCCCACTTACTCCCTACAAGTCTCCATGGGGAAGTGATTGGGAAGAGCAAAAGTGAGAAAACTGCTGGGTCAAGATAAAGACAGTTTAATAAGTGAAACAAGATAAGTGGTTCAGTCACTTCTTCCCATCAGCAAGCAGATGTCAGCCACTTGCTGGAAAGCAGGGCCTCATCACACAGAGTGGTTCCCAGGGAACACAAGCACAGCAATCCCAAAAGTTGTCTCTTTCTCTCAGCTTCTATTGATGAACATATATGATATGGAATATCCCATTGGTCAGTTTGGGTCAGCTGTCCCATCTGTGTCCTCTCACAGCCTACTTGGTGGGGAGAAAGGAAAACTCTGTCCAAGCACTGTTCCAGAATGGCCAAAAGAAGGGGTGTTATTGTCTCTGTTTAGTCAGGAACTCAAAACAGCACCATAGAGGATGCCATAAAGAAAGCTAACTCCTTCCTAATCAGATCCAGCTTATCAGTTTACAAAAGAGTTAGAAAATTAAAAATGCTAGGTTTCAGCCTTGCATGCAGGAGCTTGATTATGTGTGTTGCTAAATTATTCAGCTAGTTACAGTTTTTTTCAGCAAAAACGACTTCTCAAACAGTGCCTGGCTGTAGCTCAGAAGTAAACACAACCAAGGACCTGTCTCAGTAGGCACTTTGGATGCAGTCACTGTGTTTTGGAGGCAAAGAGGTTGTAGGATTATTCATGTGGCCTCAGGGCCAGATCGTGAGTCCAGTTCTGAATAGTTTTTTAAAATAAAGCTTTATTTTAAGAGCTGTCCTCCCTTTTATACATATATAAATATTTAGATTCCATTTTTTTTAAAAAAAAGAGGGAGAATTTTTAATAATAATAAAAATAACTGAGGAGGGAGACATAAACCACTTAGACCAAAATTTACTAGCAGTGTACAGAAAGCTACCCTTAATTACCTTTCGTCACCATTATACATGGTAATTGTATTTGCATTTACAATCCTGTTTGAAAAGGGCACTGTCACATATCTTTGCCTATCTTGTTTGATTAATTGCCTCACTGTCAAGATGTTAACCAAGGATTTTGGTTCTCTGTTTTCCTGACATTGATCTAATACTCCACAACTCTTTCTGTTAAGTTAGTATAATTTTTTTCCTATAGTTTTCTTACTAAGGATCTTACTAGAGTTCTTTAAAGTAGCTATTTAATGATGCAACTTAAAGTTGCATCTTTAGTAAGATCCTTACATCTTTAGATGTAAGGCATATGATATCTTTTCTTAGATCAGCTGGGGAAAAAACAGACTAGTTTGGATACACAGAAGCGTATGACATCTGATTCCATCTTGCAAGAATAATTTTCTTCCTTAAATTCAGAATTCAGGTGATTGCTTTGTATTACTATCTTCTCCCTATTCTTTTACAGGTGAGAAACTAGACAATTATCCTAGATAAATCAAGCAAACAAACAAAAAACCAAACAACCCCACATACACAAACAAACCAAAAAAAGCCAAAAATCCCCAAACAAAACAAAAATAAAAACAAAGAAAAAACCCTCAAGCAAACACTGAAAACCCCCATCAAGCCAAATAAACCCAACAACAACCTCCCTGTCCCTCAAATATCCAAATCACATTTGATTTAAAGTATGAAAGTACTAAAAGAGAAAGACAGCAAAGATTCAGTCACTGATAACGCATTAGCCTTTCCAATTGTCACTTTTTTATTGTTATTTGTTATTCATGTAGTTGCATTCCCGTATTTTGTTAAGCACTGTGCAAGAACAGTAAAAAAATAGTGTTCCCCATACCAAAATCATTAAAATCTAAATGTTCCCACACAAGTATGGATACAGGGCTTTCTGTAAAGCTTTACGTGCTGAAAATTTTGCTATTTAGTCAGGAGTTTTCTTCTGCATTCTATTCCCAAAAAGACAGAATCAATTACAAATTCTTGGTTAATCCCTTAAGTTATATGTGAAGCATGCTAAAGATCTTTAAGTTGAAACCTTGGGATCAGCAGTGATGAAAACATTACTAAACTAATAACAGTAATGGAAAAATGCCTCAGCATTGATGCTGAGGAGATAATCTTCCTTTTTTTTTTCAATTTTTAATCATTTAACACGTAAGGGAAAATGTTCTGCTCAGAATACAAATACTAAATGTTTGTCCTTCAATACAGAGGATGAGAGTTTAGTCTAAGGTCACTCTCATTTTCCACCTGCCCATTGTTGAAGAATTCGAGCTTCTGTTCTGTCATGGAAGACACTAGAGACTAAAAAGGGCACATTTGTGCAAAGACACATTGAAGGCAGATAGATCCACCACACCAGTACAGCAGAAAGTTGCCATGGATGATGCAAGTGGACCTGTAAAACTGCACAAAGAGCAGCACCTCACTTATAGAGAAGAGGGAAAATAACCTTGTTTGCTATAGACAAGCCACAGACAGCAAGAAAAGGTAAAAAATCCCAAAGCACTATATCAGTATTCTGGCTAATGCTGGGCGTGTCAGAAAACTTGTTCCTTTTCTAGTAAATGGAAAGAATTGAGCCTGAGATTTGACTCCCCAGCTGACAGCCTTCATAAACTCTGAAGAGTAATGAATCTGAGATGTCTGATATCCATGATATCGCCCTCAGTGAGAATGTTATTAATTTAACTGTTTTGCAATTTTTTTTCCCCTTAAAAAAAGGACAAAAGTTTCAATCACAGTCCAAATGTTGCTACTATTTTAGTTTGCTTTATAGTGCCTAGATGATTCTAAACACCGCAAAATCTGTTGTTGTTTGGATCTCTTCAGCACAAAAACTACAGCCATATTTTGAAGTGAGAAACTTTCCAATGGTCCTCTTTAAAGACTTGTACATAGAACTCAAACAGCATTAATATGTAGGGGTAGTTTGACTGAGTCAACTTAGTCCTGCAAAGACGCTTGTGAAATCAAAGTTGCCGGGGACTGTGTATTCCGTTTATATAGAAATTTCACTAAAAATATTAATGATCAAGACAATGTGAAAAGATAAAGAGAAAAAGGCAAGTTCCATAGCAAATATCCATATTTTTCTCCCACAGCTTGAGCTGCGCAATCAAGTTATCACTTTTCACATTCCTGTGACTTTTCTGTTATTTTTAGAATTTCAAGAGATGCTTAGTGACTACTTAATTCTGCAGTGATTAGAGACCACTTTACAGAATAGTATCTGTAAACAAGGTTAAATTTAGAAGTAAAAAGGAAAACCATGTAAACAAACAGAAGAGCAACAATATTTTTGATAAAGTAACTAAATTCTCATGGAGGCAAAAAGCAATTTTCCTCAGTTGTGTACATGATACAAAAACTAATGCATAAATATTCCCAAAAATACTATTCACTATAACAAAATCATCAGATTTAGATCAACAAAGAATTTATCATAAACATCTAAGACAATTGAAATCACCATCTCAAAAATATAATCACCATCTATTTAGAATTTCTAAATTTGAAATATCATTTGGAATATTTTTTTTTTCTGTGGGAGTTTCTTGAGCCTTTGAGTAGGCAATTATTTAGTCTTCCATTTAGTTAATGAATCCAGTAAAATTTGCAGTTGAATTGTAAAAATCTGCCATGTATAAAGATATTACATCACAAAATCCCAGAAAAACTGATGTTGGAAGGTTCCTTTGCAGATCAAATAGCCCAAAGCATTTAGACTAATAGGAAGTTAAATCAGGGTAAGTTACTTGGGACAACGTCCAGTCAGGTTTTGAATATTACCAGAGGTGGAAACTTGACAACCTTTCTGGGTAACCAGTTCCAGTGTCTGTCTGACAACCCAAAAAAGAGTTTTATTATGTTTGCATTATATTTCTGTACTTAAATTTGTGCCCATTGCTTCTGATTATTTAATTGGGCACCACTGAGACTGGCTGTATTCTTTACACTCCCTGATCAGATTTACATATTGCTGAGACCCCCTCGAGCCTTTTTTTCTCTAGACTGAATAGTCACAGATCTCTCAACCTCTCCCTGTAGATTGGATGCTCCACTATCTTGATCATCTTCCTGGCCCTCTGGTGGACTCCCTTCAGTGTGCCTATTTCTCTTTTGTACTGGGGTGCCCAGAACTGCACCTGTGACTCCAGACAGCTCTTGCCAGGACTCATTAGAGGGGAAGGATCACCCCCCCTTGATCTGCTGGCAATGCTCTGCTTTCTGCAGCCCAGGAGGCTTCTGGTCTTCCCTAAGGCTGAAGCGGTCATGGTCAGCTTGTGGTTCCAGCAGGATCCCCAGGTCCTTCTCTGCAAAGCTGATTTCCAGTCTGGCCCCAGACTTTGTGGATGTGAGGAGTTATTCCTTCCCAGCTGCAGGACTTGACATTTCCCTTCATATTGATGCATTTCTCCACCCTGTGTAGGTCTCTATGAACAGCAGCACACCCACCTTGTCTACCAGCCACTCCTCGCAGTTTTTTATCATCTGCAAACTTGCTGAGAGTGCACTGTGTGCCACCATCCAGGACATTAATGAAAAGCTTACACAGCCCTGGCCACATTATCAACCCCTGAGAAGACCAAGAGTGACCATCCTCCAGTAGGACCCTGTGCTGCTGACCAAAACACTTCAGGCCTGGAAGGCCAGTCAATTTTCAGTCCATCTCACTGTCCATTTACTAACCTCTAGTTCATGAGTTTGCAGATGAGAGCACAGTGGGAGATCGTACTCAAAGTCCTACTAAGATCAAAATAAACAAAACCACTGAGCTCCCCTCATCCACTGAGCTAGCAATTTCATTTTAGAGGGCTATCAGGTGGATCAAATATAATTTACCTTTTATAAATCCAGTCTGATTGCTCCCAACCACCTTGTCCCTCATGAGTTTGAAAATCGTTTCCAGGATTAACTGCTTCATCAAGTTCCCAGGGATTGATGTGATGATGACCAGCCTGCAGTTTCCTGGGCCCTCCGTCTTGACATTTATGAAGATAGGACATTTGCTTTCTCCCAGTCCTCATAAATCTCTCCTGATTCCATGATCTTTCAAAACTTAGCAAGAGTGGCCTCACAATTACATTGGCCAACTTCCCCAGCACTCATGAGGGGATCACATGAGGTCCCACATTCTACTTTTCATCCAGACTAAACGTTCCTTGTCCTGATCCTCCTTTATGGAGATATACTCACTTTTAAATTCAACTGTCCTTATCTTTATTATTATTTATTATTTATTAAATTTATTATTTATTAAGTTTAGCAATCCATCATCTACAAGTTTTGTTATGCTGCCGTCTCCATCCCCTGCTAACTCTTGTGTTTACTCCAGACACTGGCTAAAGGTCATGTTGTGTCTCTTTAGGACAAGGATTGATACACTGCAATACATTCCTGCAAAAGATTTGTGGCCTCAGTTGTGTTGTTTCTTGATCCAATTCCATTGAAAAGATTTAAAATACACAGTGACCATAATAGTCCAATAACATGAGACACACTGGCTGGACACACATCTGCCATTGGAAAGTCTATAAACCAGAAATGAAGTGCCAGCAAATGGAGTGAGAATATACTTTTATTGTTTTTGCGATGCAACTGCAGAAATCTAGAGAGAGATGCTAATTCAAAGATGATTCTGTACTTGAATGCATAATTCTCTAAACTGCTGCGTATCTGGTTTCACTTTGGTAATCCCACTGGATACATAAAATGAAAGAACAAAAAACCCCAAATTCAGACCACATTGTTGTCACTACCTCCTTAAAATTTTTCCAGATTTATTTCCTTTGGAGTTTTTCAATTCAAACATGCTCCATTGCATATGTGAGAAAAATCAAGTGAGACAAGTGGAATGAAAACATGAAAGTAGAGGAAACTACAGGCTATCTAGATTTGGGACACTGGACCATTCTAGCCACTTCTCATTGTCACCTGTTCTATTTGTCCATCAGAACTGATTTTAAATTTACTTTTCTGGTTCTATTTGTTTGTAAATATGAACCTCTTACAAAACAGAGAGATGAAATCTGCACTAAATTGATATCAATACTTTCAGTCTGTGCTAAAAGGCACATACTTTGGCCTGCAAATAAAAAAAGACAAGTATTCCCCTCCAGATGTCCAGATATTGCTCCCTTAACCCTTTGTTTCCATACTGCCCATATGTGTTTTCTTCCAGGCACATTGAACAAAACAGGAATTTTTTCAGTGCTAGAATAGAATTCAAATGGGTGTGTATAAGACATGTCAAAATATCCATGACATCTATTTTTTTCTTAAAAATTTGTCTTTTTTTATTATAGGCTTGTCACCAAAACTGGCAGAAATAGTCTCCCTTCCAGAATCGATAACAGCTGTGCTGGGAATCCCTTAACACCCCCCAGGCAGCACAAGACTCCCAAAGTAGTTTTAATACCGGTAAACTTCAGGTGAACATCCAAACCATTAGGTATAAAGCTGACACATACATGAACTGAAGAATGTCTAAGATTTATTATTATCATACTGTTCCTGGAATAAGATAACTGAAGGTTTATCTGAAAGGTGCTCTTCATGCCAGATACTGAAGTGCAGAAAGCTCAAAAAACTTCAGCTGAAATCAATATGGTAGCACAATAGTCATCAATCTGCCCCTTACCTGCTTAATCCGGGCCAAGATTTAGACAGACCACATACAGTGCATACTAACACAAGTGTTAGTGTCTGGAAGCTGGAAAACCAGGGAGAACTTTTCTTGTATGTGAGCAGGGGAGTGACTCTAGAAAACAGTGTCTTTACTTTCCCTGTGGGTCTGAAGGGAAATCCTGTAACTTGCAGTGGGTAATCTGATAAGCAAGGACCTTTCAGGTATGAGAAATTCACTGTGTGCACCTGACAGGGTCTCACTGGAGTCTCGAGCAAAGGAGGGGTTGCTCTGCCATCTCCTTTGGGTACCACTCATTTATGGTGTCTCTTATTTTATGATGATCAGAAATTATAGAACTTCCTGCAGTAAAAAATATTTTTTCTCCTTTTACCTGAAAAAGCTTGGAGCATGTAGAATTGCTAAGGGTCACATCCAAAAGGAACATGAAGAAAAATAATCAAATTTTGAGGATACGATGGTGAGTGATAAGAAAATAAAATAAAAAAGAGAACGAATCAATGCTCTGTGTGTATTCAGACGGGTTTACCTTAACGAACCCAACTGTTGATTTCCTTTGTTCACACATCTGCTGTGATGCCTGTGAAATTTGATTTTTGTTTTAAGAAGTTAATGTTTCATGACTGATGTTTTCAGCAAAATTCATGGCAACTGATATACAAGGATGGCCTGAGGCCTGACATATCTTTATACTGACAATCAATGCCATGCATTGCATAGTGATTAAAAGGAATAGAACTGTTTATTCTAGAGCTTAAATACATCATTAAGAAGTATTTTTCTAAAGCTACTCATTAACATGAAGATTTGGCCATGTAACAGGTTATGATTTATTCCCCAGTTTTACTGTTCATTATCACATGGTCAAAATAGCTGACAACTCACAAAATTATTTTAATAAGTACAGTCATAATTTTTTATTTTTAATTCAGAGAAAATATTTTGATTAGCTGATCAAAACATTGGGCTATGATGGCTATCATCAGGCTATCACCATCAAGCTGATGATTAGGGTTAAAATTTGTAAATTATTTTTAGGAGAATTTCTATTCCCAAGTTTCATGATGTTTTCATAATTTGTAACAGCATCCTTTTAAGTAATTTTTTTTGTCTTTAAAATAGTTGATGCTTCTCTCAAACCAGAATGATGAGGAAGAAAAAAATTCATCATGACCAGCAGACTTTAAAGGAAAGTGAAACACAGCTGACAGCCTGTGTTATGTAGCTCTAAGAGTTTGGCTTGAAACAACTCAGGAAGAAAATGAAAATCCATTCCTTTTCGAAATAAAATCATGGCATGTATTGCTGTGATTCTAATCATAGTAATCATGGAACTTGTATGTGTAATTAAGGCCTGAGTGATCAGTTTTAAATCCCACCCTTGGATCACAGGTCTAAAATTAGCAGTAGATTTTTCTGGTTTACCCATTTTTATTTTTTTTTTTTTGCAGCTACCTGTATATGCACAACATAAAAAATAGTGGAATAAGAATCCAAATAAATGATAAAATGCAAGGCTTATAGCCCCCATGGTTTCAGTAAATACAGCAACCATGATTAAGGAAATCAGACTTTGGAGAGCTTCTTTAAAAATAAGTAAAAGGAGAACAGCTGAGAATGATGCAGGAATATCAATGAAGGAAATGTGTGAAAACCAGATAAGGAAAAGGCAGCATCAACACAAAATTATTGGCAATAAACTAAATCCTTAACAAAGGTTATATTCAACACTCTTCTTTCTCCTCCCCACTCTCCTCCCTCAAAGTGTAACTATTTGGCTGAGACACTGAAGGTAGAAGTTTTGCAAATCATACATAAATTACTGATATAAAACAGTTCAGATCACAAACAGGATGAATCTGTCCTCTAGTCTGAGATCAAATAAGCCCAGATCTTTTGAAATGACATTCCTCTTCCAGTCCTGCTTCACTCATATTTTCAGAAAGCTTCTAAGATCAACATGAACTATTTCTGCTTTGTTTTTGCATCACTTCCTGCCTCCTTTTTTACAATAGACCTCAGATGAGAAATATTGCCTCCGTACATATATCTCTCTACTGACTACTGGAAATTATTTAGTGTATTTAGACTTTGAAGTTAAGCACCTGAATAAAAGTCCTCAATTTTTATGAGCCTGGCTTTTGGTGTGTTTTCTTCAGAGCACATTGATTTTGCATTCACAAAATGAAGGACTCTGATATTGGGGTTGAAAAAGAATAGGGTAATTCTTAAAAAAGTGAAGAAAATCAAATGTCAATTTACAGAGGCAATCCTTGCTCTTTTCAAAGCAAATGAGGCCAGTTTATATGTTTCATTCATTTACACATCAGTTAGTGTTTATTAATGAAAACTTACATTTCTATGAACAAATCTTTGGAACTCTTCTGGTCTCTGTGTAATGACAGATAATAATATTTACCTTTTTTACAAAGCAAAACATATGAAACATGCTGTCAAGCCTATAAGTACAGCATTCTGCTGCTAACACTAATACTAAGAGTGTAGATTATACCTAAAGCCATCATTGCTTTGCCAGAGTGACAGATGAGTTCGGTGGTTTGGGTACTTACCTAAAATCTTGAACATGAATCTGAAATTCATCCAACAAATGAACTTCTTAAAACGGAAACATTTGTCTAGAAATGTTTCACAAACAGGTTCTCTTGCATCTAGCACTTGCTGCCTTCAAACTGGTTTGCAAGGTGTAGAGACCAATGAAATCTGCACTTGTCACTGATGAGGTCCTTGGTACAAGGTCTAATGTTGCTCCAGCCTGGAGAAGACCACACTGTGTCCCCCTGTTTCCAGCATTTCTTTGAAGTGGAGTCTAAGCACAAAATTTTAGGCCAGCTTCAGACATCCTTGAAGTGTGTATGATTTCTTTTCTTCCTAGAGAAGGAGAATGTGGCCTTAACTTGTATTCCCTATAGGTGAAGGGTTTATTGGAAGTCTTTTATGGCTCAAGATTTTCCCTCTGTTTGAATAATGAAGAATAACTATTTTGAAGTTAAGACACTGACAGCAAAGTGCGCCTTTGCTCAAGCAGATGACAATTTTGCTGTCAGGGGGCAGGATTTCACAAGTAATGGTCTTTTTTACATGCAAATTAGAGTTCTTAATAATGGCTTAAACTGATTATTTTCAAAATACATAACAAACTATGTTGCAGGCATATCTTTGTATACTGGATCAACGTCATTATAAATTAATTATCATTTTGTTTCCTAATCTTCCCAGATAGCAAAAAAGGAATAGATAAAAGAAATTAATAATATTGGAAATCATTCTTCATTACATCAGTGCATCTCCACTGGATTAAAGACAAGTACCCTGGCATTAAAATAGCGTTGTAAAATGCAAAATCAAGTCCTTTGAAAAAAAAGAATTAAAAATCCCAGAATTTTAATTATATTGCAGCTTTACCAGTGATCCTCCTGACAATAGACATCCTCTTCGGTTTTGCTCAGGATTTAGTTATTGAATACCCACATAGTCCTCTCAGTGACTTTTCTTTTAAGCAGTGCCATTTGACCTGAAAAAACCTGTTTGTGGTCATATGCTACCAAGAGTAAAATGTAACACTTACTGGGCATTTCACATCTTCTAGCACAGTTCTGTTGTGGATACAATGGTCTATAGACATAAGCAAGTCAAGTTTTGTAGGCTGATATAAAGCTTTCATGACAGGAAAAATAATATGGATTTCATGGGTTGGAGTTCCCTGTATAACAAGGGAACTATTCAGGTCTAAGTGTTATTGAAATCATAAAATTTAGAGGCAAAGCCTGTACATGTATCTCCCATTTTAACTTCCCACATGATTGTGGAGGTGCACTGAAGAGGCAGATGCTGTGATTAGCTCAACCCAGCTAACAGATATGGATGAAAAAAGGATGGGGAAATCAGGGCCTGGTGTTCAACAAAGCTGCAGACCTAGGAAGGTGGGTCCTATGAAATTTCCTGGGCTAAATGGACAGAAGGATTTATAGCCAGAAAGACAGGTCTTTTTCCCACAACAATATCAGTTGGTCTAATCAAAATATTTCACTTTACAAGCATGAATTGATGTTTTCATGAACAGCCTATCACTCTTTTCTTGGTCTTCTTTCTGTTTTCACAGCTTGGTAGTAAACCCAGTAGCTAGCAGACATCTCCTCCCTGCGTCACTCCAGTCTTAAACTAAATCCAAATTATAATACCAGCATTCTCATATGCAGCCTGTAAATTCCGTCCTACAAGTCTTCTCTTATCAATTTGCCGAGATCAGAATGTATTGTTAGGCTGCATGGGTGTTGCCATTCTCATCTCTATAATCCCTCATCAAGAACACTTAAATTTCCTAATCCGTTAATACCTGAAGTCATGGTGGCTTTTTTCAAGAGGAGAGAGGAGAGGAAAAATTCTGTCTCAAACAAGCAACACTTTTGATACTTGCAACTGAAATACTTAAACACATGACCTTGGGAGCTAAGAATGAGAAAGGAAGAAGAGGCTTAGAGCCAGAGCACATGGTCCTGCTTTGAAAAAAAAGAGACTCTGCATAGAAGAGGAAAGTTTTGAAAGGGAGTTACAGCTCATCTCATCATCTATTCTCAGTGCAGCATGCAAAAGGAATTAAAGAAGAGGAGAACAGAAAATGAAGAAACAAAATTAGAAGTACCGTGACACCTTAATAACAAATTATTGCAGCTTTTCTAGGGAACAAAAGCATCAATATCGTATATGAGAAAAGTTCTGAAAGTTCGATTGAGGAGACACAAATAGTACTTGGAATAACTTAGTGATAAAACTTATCACCTCATTTTGTTTGCCTTGAATCTTCTCTCCAGCAATGAATCTATATACAGGTTGAGAGTAAAAAACCATTGCAATTACCTGCACCAAACTGCGCTCTGATGAATCTTTGTTGACAGGGCTAATATCTGTAAACAGGTACAGTCCTGATGACTGGAAAAGACAGAAAATGTCCACATCAATGGGTAAAAAAGAACTTCAAGTTGTTAGAACTTCAAGTTACTCTGTGCTGAAAGGACATCTGCAGTCGTGGGGGTGGTAGGGATTCAGCTTCAAAATCCAAATAGTAAATGTTTACATGCAAACTCTCATATTGGACTCCATAAACCCAAACTGATTATGTAAACAGAGGCACCTAGTGTTATTTCAGGCATTTTACACTGCCAGAGATGCTTCCACACTCTTCAGGAACCTTTCCGGATCTCAGATGGCAGTAGATGACTATTTTCAGGCAGCTGAACAAGACCTAAGTTTTCCCATGAGTTGCCTGTCTCAGCTCCCACTTTACTGAGCAGAGAGCTGATCAGCGCAGTTCATGGGTCCTAGAGAGCTGTTCAGCTGGTAAAATTTTTATCTCTGCTATAAGGAAGTGATAACCAGCTCTTTAGCCTCCATTGATGTTATTTGGCTGGAATGGGATCCTGTGCTCAGATTTTCTCTAGCCTCCAACTGTTGCTTCAGAAGGAAAAAGATCATTCCTGGTTTCCATGCCATACCATAAGTCCTATGTAGATGTCTCAAACACCCAGAGCCCAGGCAGCAGCAGGACCCATATCAGGTAACAGAAACGCACCTGAAAACCCCAATAACTACACTGGAACCTTAGACAAAGAGATTACATCTAAACACCAACATTGTGAACTGCTAAATTATTCTGAAGTTGAATCTTAATGCTTCTGGAGGTTTCTGTGGTAGATTTTCACAAGCATCACTCTTGGGATAGACAGTTTCAGACTGTCTTCATACCCTTCTCTGCAGTAATGATTCTGTCTTCACATTGAGAGTCAACTTGGCTTTACCTCAACTGCAGTTACATGCAAAAACAGACATAAAATGTGATTGTGACACAAAAGACAATATGCTTGAAAGGTAAATGGAACCTTAAATAAAGGAAATTTATTTAGTAGTGCCATTAGCCCAGGTGAATACTGAGGATTCAGTCTTTTTCCTAGCATAAATAACTTGAACTGAGCTCCTCACATGAGTGAAATTTATCTGACATCCTAAATTCAGGTTGTGTGGAGAATTGCTCGGTAGGGCAGGATAAATCTTTCTAGAGGGCTATCTTAAATAAATTGCAAAGTAGTTTGCAGATGTTTAGATCTTTGTTGCTGTTGCTGGATCTTTTGGCCCATCTTTTCTTTCTTCCAGAAACTATTTGTAGTACATAAGTAGAAACAATTCTAGAATGAAATTTCCCTTCCCCCCACCCCCCACAGATCAAATATGGTTACTTTTAGTATTTCAAGATTTCCTCCATATATAATGCTTCTCTAAAAATTTAATTTAATTTGGTCACAGGTTTTCTACTTTCATTTCCTATAGGAGAGTAAGTTCTTTCTCTTGATTTGGAAGAGAGTATGTCAGATTTAAATATTGACAGCTTCTAAGACTGCATCATTAAACAGACTAATGCAAGAAATATGTATTCACATCACTAAATCTCTATTACAGTGAAGCCATTTTTTAAACCAGTACATCTTCAGAATAAGCAAAGCTGTCAGCAGCATTTGGCCAGATGCTCTGGAAGAATATCCAGCTTCCATTCTATTTCTTTATAAAAACTACAATTTCATGGGATCCAAGTTTGCTGCTGGCTAAATTACTTTTACAGACCTCAGCTGGAGTATCTCAGCTGTGTGCCCAGGATGGCCGGAGGGTCAAGAATGAAGGAATGCTTCCCGAGGCTGAGGAATGAAATAAAACCTCCATACAGCTCCATTTTACTCCTGAGGATAAATAATCTTCTGAGACCAGGGTACTTCTGGGTCAAATAGGTCTAATCTAATTCTTAAGAAGATCCCCACAACAGGTGAGCTCCTTCTCCTATAATCCTATTCTGCTAAGCGTTAATAACCCGGCTGCAGCTGGTCTTAGCTCCCCCCACACTCAGGTGTCCATTCATCATCCTGTGTGCTCCTGCCAACATCCCAGAGGCAAGAGGGAAACAGAAGTGGTCAAACAGCAGCAAGCACTGAGCTGTGATAGATCGAGGAGGAGAGAAAGGTGAGAAAGGAGGGACTGGCTCAGTCTTTTAATGTGATTCCAGGACCCTGCTGCTTACAACAGACATGTCCTGCTGCATAATGCAAGTGGCCTCATACACCACATTAAGACCATATGAAATATCTGTTTGTAATTCACAGTCATACTTAAATCTTTGCCTAAATTATGGCCTCTTAAAAAGTGAGTAATAACCAAGTAGACACCAGGAGAAATATGTCTTAATTATTTTAGCTCATCCATAACCACTCTGGATCTCTCTATGCCAGCTGCAGAGGCAATCATTTGGAAACTGCACTGTTCAATAACCTCTGCATATCGCTTTCCATTAAGATATGAAAGCCTAAGCTATCTACTTACGTCAGAGCCTAGGAGTCAATGCAACTTTAAATTGATGCTTAATATTCACAAATTCTTGTATTAGTATGCAAGAACATAAACTGTTGGGGTTTTTTTCCCTTCTTTTTATTTATTATTTTAGGTTTCTTCTGAATGCAAACAGTTTCCTCACACAGGATGTAAATTATTATTACAATGAAAGCAGCCAGAAGGACAGAAGCTTGGAAATGATTTCTCCTCTGAGCAGTAGGAGATTGTTCGGGTCCTGCTGTTTTGAAAACCTTCTTCCCCCCACGCAGGCTACCCTGTGAAGAGAAAGCCGTTTGAATATTTTGGCAATCAGAGGAGGCCCCAACATAAATTATGGATAAAGAAACTCAGAAGACATTCTAACAAATAGAATACTATGGAATCCATTTTTCAGCCACCATATGGTGTCAACAGAATGCCACTTTGTTTCTTTTCGGTAGCAGCTCATCATTAAAAAAATAAACAGGCTGGGCGTTTTTTGGTGAGCAGGGAATCTACAGTCATTATGTAGAAAAAATAACAAATGATAAACTGGCCTATTGCTTTACCATCTTCTTTCATTAGTGCATATACATAGGTATTTTAGTTGTTTCCTTTTTCAAGCAAGAACAGGAGAGTCTGTCATTGAAGCTCAGATGTTTTAATTTTGTGATATATTTTCAGGAGTAAGAAAAGTTATTCAAAGTAATGTATAATATTAGACTTGTTGCAGGTAATTTACAAGTTGTTTTTTTAAAAGCTAAAACTTGTCTCCTTCTTAGTAGCACAGTCCATGTATTTCCCTTGTATTTTGGAAGATTACAATCAAAGATGAGATCAGTTTTCATTTTTGGTGTTCTTTTATGAAAAAAAGTGAAAAAATTGTGTAGACAGAAGAGTGCACCTACCTCCTAACCCAGCAAAGATTTTGTTTGGTTTGGCAGGTTTTCCTTCGTAATATCATCTGATGTAAACCAGACTATTTCCTTCCATTAAGTGTAAAACTTGAAAAATAAATTAGTTTTCAACATAGTTCCATGGATATTTTCTGCACCTTACATCATTTTCCATTCCATCTAAACTAACCCTAAATTAAATTCGATCAGTCTTTGCTTTTCCTCTATTGAAATTAATACAGTTTCTCTTGAAGGGCAACACTGAAAAAGCTGCAGAAAAACATTCTGTCCCTCTTTTTTTCCAGGTCTTCTGTACTCAGACCTTCGTTTGCCAGCCATCCTGCAGTCAGGACATGAATTGGATCTTTGAGTTGGATTTTCAGCCTCATAATGACAATTAGCTCTAACAGAGTGCAAGGTTACAAACAGAACAATATGAATTTGCTGCAGATTCCATTTTCTGAATGAAATAAGTCAATGGTCTGCACAGGTACCAAAGTATTATGATTGGAGTCAGAAGTCATTACACTTAATTTTTGTCTTTCCTTTGCCAAAGTAAACACACTTTGAGAGATATCTTGACTCTTTCATTTGCTTTCTCAGGCTCTTCTTTTCCTACAATATTATCACATTTTACATATTGAAACAAACAAAAAAAAAGTCACGCAAAGATGGAATAAACCATATTTACAGGCTATCAAAACAATGACCCTGAGTCCATTTACAATCGTAGAAATTTGGGTCTGCGTGGGAAAATACTTATTTGTCAACAAGCCCATGTGTCTTCTTCCTCATAAATATTGTTCTCCCTTTCCCAGGTGAGAGCAGCAAATCATAAAGTATGCATAGCACCTTCTCCCCTGTTTCTAGTTAGTTTAACCTAGCAAAAGGTTTGTGTAATGATAAAACAACATCAGAATCCATCTCTGTAGCTAAAGTTCACAGTCCTAAAACCAAAAAAACTGAAAAATCCACTATAAGGAATTAAAGATATAAGCATGAAGTCACCAAGTTTTGTGCTAATCACTTGTTTCCCTTGGGTTTTATCTCTCTCCCTCCTTTTCATTACAATGATGATGGTGATGATGATGATTATTATTATTATCATTACCATTATTATAGTGTAATTATTGTTATCGTTATTTTATTTTGTTTTATTTCAATTAATAAGCTGTTCTTCTCTCAATCCACAAGGTTTACCTTTTCTTTCCAGTTCTCCTTCCCAATAAAGGATGGGAGTGAGCAAGTAGTTATGTGGTTCTTAGCTTCTAACTACAGGTATTTTACAAGTTAGGAATGGAATAAACCTACTAAAGCATTCTCCCAAGACAAACTTTTCTGGAATATTTTGTCCAATACATTTTCCAATCCAGTTGTAAAAAGCTATTGACTATGTGTGATTTCCTGTAGGGGATCTATTATTAGCCCAGGATATATCACAGCCAGGAAAATTTTATTATTTTTTCTTTTTCTCAATTGGATATTTTTCCAAAAAATGACCTTCAGTAAGTTTCCATTGCTAGAGTAGATATTCCTCTTTCTGTTGCTGTTGTTATTTAATTTAGTCCATTATCTTTCTTTTTTTTTTTTCCTTTCTGTATTCTTTCAAATGTGAAAGCAAATAAGTGAAAAACAAAATCAAACATGCTAGTTATAAGCACAAGTCTTTTTATTCACTGTCTGAAATTCATACAATTCAGCTCTGCTTGTCTGGTCACACTTGTCTTTCTTCCATTTATGTCTGACTGCATAAGTATGAATTAGAACTATAAATAACTGTCGATATTTATTTTTTGTATAACACCGTAAGTATGAGAGAGATATTAAAAAAAAAAGTTATCATATCTTTGGCTACACAGGGTGGAAGCAAAAAGTGACAGAGCCCTGACAGTTTTGTTTGGATTATATGCCTGCATACTGGAAATACAGCAAGATTTTCCCCTGGGAAATTCCCTGCTCTTTGCTAGAGGTAGAGATAATGTAGGGAAATTCTGGAAAAACAAGAGTGGCAATGTATGTATATAAATATATATCCATCAGGGAATTAGAGTTGGCTAAGTTGGGAGTACTTGGAAGAGTGGTATATCAGTCCAGTTTAAATCAAATCTTTGCTGCGTTAATTTATTCCTTAAGAGCACAGATGCTAATGGTTAATCCTTGCACGCTATTAACCACTAACACCATACAGAGCTGTTAGCCTTTGGTAGCCACATCCTAAATCAGAGATGAGTGCCCAGCACCACAGCTGCACACTTAGCACCGATGGCTGCAGCCGCTGGCGGGCATAGCCGAGATCAGACTTCAGAGCTACTTGATTAGAGAAGTCAGAATTGAGTCAGACTTATCTTCTTTCACCCTGTGACATTGCTGCTACTGCCCCCCCTCCCAAAAGGAGCAGTCTCATCTGCTTTATCTGCTCCTGACTGCTTATCTTGGTTTTTGGTTTTGCCAGTCATCTTCCCTGTGTTCAGCAGGATTATCTGTTTGCTATTATTTGAGCTTTCCTTCTCCTTTGTCTAGCAAATTATCACTGTTTGAATGTCTCTTGCCAGCAGCTGCATTCATCTTCCCTTGCCTTGACTATTTCCACTTAAATAGTTATGTAAAATATTTATATGTTGTATCTGACTGTCTTTGACATCACACTGCTACAAAATGCTTGTAGAATCACAGAAAGTTTTGGGTTGGAAGGGACCTTGAAGATCATCTGATTCCAACCCCCCTGTGCCATAGGCAGGGATACCTTCCAGCAGACAAGGTTGCTCACATACTTGTTCTCATCACAGTACTTTAGTATGTTTATGATCAGGTTCAAAGGAAGATAATATTGGTTATATTCTGATCAGACATCTTTTTCAGTAACAGAGGTTTGGCGCCTTCTCAAAGAAAGATGGGAAGAAGTGTTAACCTTATAATCTGACCTAAGATTCCCTACTCAAGATGTCTATAAAAATGCCCCCAAATTTACTTGTTCACTGAAAATCCTGAGAGAGGACCCTAGATCCTGTTCTGTAGTGAACAAGATTGATCTGGAACCAGTTGCTATCCATTAGCAGCATAGAAAATCATCATGATTAGGCTTCCTACAAAGATAACTTGAGGAACAGAATAAAGTAACATGACATAAACTCAGATCTTGTTCTTAATCATGTTCTACTAATTTTTTTTATAGAACTGAGCAAACTTTGGAGCAGATGCAACTATTTTTTCAGCAATAATAACTGTATAACGAAGCTTCAAACAGCTCAAGGCATGTTTTTTAGATGATGTACAAAGCTGTAAATATTGCTTTTAGTTTACTATTTCATATCTAATAAAAATCCCTGTGCCTTATCTGGCAATTTATGATGTAAAGAGAGAAAGAAAAGGGTCTTTATGTGGCTACTACACTCTTTAAATTAATTTTTATGGTGCTCTCAGAAAGTTATTGTTATCCATTTCACCAACAGAGAAATGAATCATGGATAATGGGTAAGCACCTTTGTACTGTTTACAGGGTTTCAGACTTTAAAGTTTACATCCTGGTAAGAGAGTATATCAATTTAATTAGGTGCTTTGAGTAATTTACCCAAGTAAGTTGTTTGGTGATAAGTCTTTAGTCCTCAATCTTCTTCTGATTAAAAGGATGATTAATCTTCAGTTGCTTAAAAAGCCTTCAGCGACAAAGGATCCAACCACAGGTTTTGCTGATGTTCCCTTTTCCATTTATATTCTGAGCATGGGAAGTAGGTGGAGATGAGCTGCCTGGCACTTTGTTTTGTTGGAATATATTCAGTATTCCATAATTGAAAAATTTCCTCATGTCATGCTTCAAGGGTGGGAAGTTTTATGTTATTCCCAGTTTTGATGATACGCCAGTTGGTACATCTCAGCGCATTTTGGAGCACTGTAAAATTGGAGTTCATGGAACAACTGGTTTTCATTTCAGTCCCTCCTTTCATAGTCTGTTGCTTTCTCCTTGGTTCTGAAGTTCAATCTGTATGTGAAATTGTGGCTCTGCCTTTTGTAACACCCATGCACACACCATTACATAATCACTCCATTAATAATTGTGGATTTAAAGCCTCTGATCCCTTTTGCTCTCGCTGGAGGAACAAACATGAGATACTTTTCTGCCCTCGGTCCACTTTGTTTCTTAATGTTGGAATTTCTTTGGAATTTCAGCAGTGGTTTCCTGCTACCCTAGAAGTAGCAGGACAAGGCCTAACAAGCATTTTCTCAGATCACACTGCAGCCTGGAAAGGAGGGGGACAGAGGGCGAGGGGGAGGGAGGATGAACCACCACAAGGATTTGCAGCTTGAACAACCCAGGAAACCTGTCAGGAAAGCAAAAATCAGCACTCTGGGAGACCATGGACATCTCCCTGACAGGTTTTTCTGGAGAGTGTAAGAAGGAGAGACTTTCTCAAAGCTGGCTTTGGGCCACTAAGGTTTCTGTCCTGATTTGAAACCTCGCCATGATGGTGGAGTGTTCCAGCCAAGCCTGCAGACACCAGTGGTGAATTTGCACTCCTGCAGACATGCTACACATCATACCAACGGGTCAGTGCTGCTTGCGGCACTTTGCAGCACAACAAGGAATACACTTCTTCTGCAGGATCTGAGGCACTCCCACTGTGCTGGCCACTCCCAATGTGTGAATGTAAATGATGCCCGGGAAGGAGAAGGGATACCTCACCTACTGTCAGTCGGATAGTAATAGTCAAAAGTTAGAGTATTTGTATTTTAAAAGTGATGGCAGGAAGAATACAGATAAAGCCCAAGCATCACAATCCTGTCGCTTTTCTCAGGGCTTTAAAAATATCTTGGAGGTTCCTCACTTCAATTATACTCAGGTTCAGTAAGTTGAAGTCATAAAAGTTTATATTTTCATACACTGACTAGGTTGGCTCTTTTTTTGCACACTACACTTTAGCTGAACCAGATTAATTTAACCCATGTTTGTGGCTGGACATATTTTAGACTGCCTTCAGCATGCTACTTTACCAGATTTAAGTCAGCAGTGAATCACAAGCAAACTTTGGTCTGGCATTACTTAGCTTGCCCTCAGGTTAGTGGCACTACTTAGAAATGTGTCTTAAAGAAAGTTGCCTAAAATGCTAGCTTGAGCAATTTTAACTTCTCTCTTTTGTATAACACTGCTCTAGGCTTACAGCAGTAATTACATCGAGCAGAAATACAGAAATACCTGCTGCCACACTCACTTTCTGCACAGGTGTGACAGCAGAAGATCTGTGAATCTGTTTGGGATTTTGTAATTTATTATTTATTTGGGGGTACTTAACCCTCCCTGTTACTCACTGTGTATCTTGTTTGAGATTTTACAATTCATTATTTATTTGGGGGCACTTAACCATCCCTGTCACTCACTGTGTATCTTCTCCTCTCTCTTTTTATCTCATTGGCCCTATTTCCTTATGTCCCACAAGATCCTTGGGACCTCCTTTCCCCCCTCATCTTCTTCCTTTATTTCCACTGTTTATTTTTCTCCACTGCTAAGCCTTCCCTTTGTGCTTTTCTGATGCCTTCCCTGCCCTTTTTTTTGGCCAGGTATTGCAGTCAACACACACCCAATATTTTCAGAATGAAAAATTATTCAATAGAATGCCTCTTACCCTAGTGACCTCCATTAACTACAGAAAGAGAAGAGAGAATGACTTAGGCCACTAAATCTGAAGGCTGTTTCAGAATCGTCTATATTTTTCCTTATCTAATCCAGAAGATACTGCAGTTCTGGGAGAGAGACAACTGTGATTTTAGAATACAGCGAGTGTAATGATGATGTAACATCTGTACTAAGCTTTGCCAAACAATCCCTCATTACATTTTCTTCTCATTTACTGTGTTTATTGTGGCATGCAGAGCATGGCAGAGGATTTGCCTGATTTAACATCAGCAAGTCCAATGGGATCAAAACACTGTTATCCAGTGTTTTGTTAGTTTCAAGCAGGTCAGGGGGAGTTAAACTACCTGAGCAGTCTTCCATCGCCTCAGTTTGGACTGTTTCCTGCAAAGGAAACCTACATGGAATGGCCTTTGATTAGCAAAACTTCTCAGAAAATTTCCTGCTTTCTGTACCTCAGCTGAACACATATTTGCAAGGATGTATAAAGAACTGACTTTGCATTAATCCAATACTTTCTCTCAATACAGGAAGTAAAAATATAAAAGCCAGCATTAATTCTCCTGCATTAAGGTATACTGCAGTCACAAAATCAAGGAATCACAGGATAATTAGGCTTGGAAGACACATTCTGGAGATCAGCTCTTAGGTCAGAACAGATTGTTCTGGGCTTTATATTGAAAACCCACAAGAGCAAACTCTGCCCAGCCCCTTTGGGCAACCTGCCTCACTGCAAGACAGTGATAAAAAAGGGAAAAATGGCAAAAAGTAGAAAAAAGTTCTTATTTATATCAAATTTGAACTTCTTAGAGTTTATGTTTATTCTCTCCTGTCCTCATATCATGCCCCAATGTGACTAGATTGGCTCCATCTTCTGCATTTTTTCCAGAGCTGCCCTCCCAGTCAGAATAGATGGGTACAAGGAGTTCTGTCCTCCCAGATGCAGTTCTTTTGCACTTTCCTCTTACTCATCTTTTCCTTATTAGCATTGTCATTAATATTTTTCTAGTCTTCAGACTCTTGATTTTAAAATTATTTGTTTTCTTCTCTTTCATGACCAGTCAACTCTTCATAGCCAACTCTTCTCATTTCAAAAATCTCTCATACGAAAGGGAAAAGAGTTTTGTAAAAATTTTTTTATGTTATATTTTTTTTAAAAAGTTATATTATGTCAAATCTTACTTTTCCCCTCACCAGTTGCATAGTTCCTTTCCACTGATAGATAAATGATATGGAGAAAAGTGTCTCTCCCTTCAAATCTTTTTGCCAAGCTTGTCCTTCTCAAAATAGCACAGATGAAGAAGAAATCCAACAAGTTTTGGTTTAAAGTAGACTTTTGAAAATGTTAGTGGTCACTACAGTTGTGGCAAAAGCAAAACCTTGTCCAAAGGGATGTTTAGTGTGATGTTTAGACTCTTTTCAGTTGTGTTAGTGCAACCTTTATGTACTGACTATACCATTGACATTCAGCAGAAGGAATAAAAAAATTAACTTTCTTCAAGAATATTTTTTCCTGATCAGTGTTCTAATCTTCAGTTTTCAGGGCAAAGGGCACCCTATGTGTAACAAGCAACCTTTTTTTCTTTTTTTTTTTCTCTTGAAATATTGCTTTTACAGAAACAATGGGCCTTCTACCAACTCTGTTCTACAGCTAAAGAAAGTTCACCAGTTCTAATGCACTTTCTAGCTCTTTCTAGCAGGTCCATGTCTTTATATAGCATTGGCACTTTCACTTATCCAAATCATATCTGTCACCAGCTTAAATCTCCCTATCTTCAGTGATTTACATTTGGCTCTGATTCTGATTTAGGTTGTGTTTCCTACTGCTCTGATAATGCTATTCAGTTGTAGTGATGCTCTGACAGGTATTAAAAGACTATTCCTACAATTCTTACACTTTTATCTATAATACCTCTTTTGCACAGGAAGCATCCAGAAGACTTTTCTTTAAAGTGCTGCTTTCCAAAGGGAGTGCTGAAATGCCTGGTTTTAGTCAATCCAGCCTGACAGGATCCAGTGTGAAATCAAATATCCTGGATATGTCTTGCCATTAAGACCTCATATACAACTTGTCAAAATGAGGAGAGAAAATGGATGTCCAACATATTGCCATCTTCATTGTCAAAGGACGAAAAACATCCTACCATAATGCAGCTTTTCAGTGTTACCATTTCAGAATAAAAGCTTTTCTGAAGCTCTCCAGGCTTCTTTCTGTTCCTGTCACAAATATCAGTTGGTCCACTTGTATGGTCCCAGCATCTCTTGAGTGATATACCGAGCTGTAGGCACTGGAAATCATTTTTCACTTCAAGTAATGCTATTTGGTGCAGTTTTTCCTGAAAGTACAGTTTCACACTTGAGTGAAGTAGATTTCTTTTATATCCGACTAGCCTGAATGATAAAGAAATATTTTTGTAGTCTTAGTATTATGTTTTAGAAATACTTTTATTTTACTCTGTCTGAAGGCAACAGTTAAGGTATGATTCAGTATCAGTTTGAATTTATATACTTCTGGTTCCTCCAGATGCACCTCATCACAGCCTTTTCCTTTTTTGAACATCTCTGAAAGAGTTTAATCTTTCTCCACTGAGTAAGGAGACATTTAAAGAGACCAACTTCTAATTCTGTGGAAGCTGGCCTAGCATACAAACCAACAGGTCAATGTCCTGGGAAGAACCAGATGAGGATTTGAATCAATCTTAAACTGCATGGGGCCTAAGACCAGATTTACAATGCCTTTTACAATTTGCCCCAAGGTCTACAAATTGAGGCTAATTGCTGTGGTTTTGGTGCCAACCTATTGCTATTATAGCAAGAGACAGAGAACAAGGGGGTAAGAGAATAATACTGTAGGGTTTTTTCTCCCCAAAAAGAACCCTTAAAATACCCCATAAAAGCCTAAGGCCATTTCCCATTCTCTAAAGTGTTCCCTGAGGATTTCCCTCCTTGTGGTAAATTACATTATTGTGTCGTGAGCCATAAAGGAGCAAAAGGGTGAAGAACAGTGATTGCTGCTCATTGTTTTGTCTGTTTTCCTTGTGCCACTGCCAAGGGTCAGAAGACAGACTCTGAGATTCAAGAGAATTGCTAAATTATTGTATTGCCCATACAGTTTGTTTGCTGCACCAGGTGGTTCATAGAATCAATGCTAATAAATAAAACTCTGTTCCCTGATTACTCTTTCCTGTGTGAGAGTTCACTCTCAATTTAAAAGGAAATAAAGACGTGGTCACAGACAAAAAGGTCAGTCCACCAATTTTATTTAAAATAGTGCAACAAAGCTTTGCAACCAGGAGAACTGTTGCAAGAAAATAGCAGACAATTACTCAGCCAAATAAAACAGAAATGAGGAAGAAAGTCAATTTGTTTACAAAGTAAGGGATGTGACTATCCTGTAATAAAGTCCCTTTCCAGCAATAGCTTAAAGTCATAAAGCTTAGAATTTAAGATAAAGGCCTGTGATAAAGCTTAGAAACATTTACAGCAGGAAAAGGACAAATTAAATCCTAGCAATTTGTAATGAAATATTATTATATTTTGTTAAAATATAAAATCTAACTTCCCCTCCCTATAATTTTAAATGACAAAAGAGAAGTGCTAAATATTGAATGCCATGAAGTCCTAATTTAAAAGGAAATAAAGATGTGGCCAAATAAAGGTATCTCCATTTAAAAAACCAAAACCAAAACCAAAACCAAAACCAAAAACAAAACCAAAAACAAACCAAAACCTGGAAAAACCCCACAAACCCAAAAACAGTGCCAAGGGTTGACACAGGTCAGCTGACTGCCTGTTTCCAGTAGATTTATGGATGTGCCCATCCTTGTTTAAACCTTGGGACAATTTACAGACTTTGATGACATCCCATAGTGTACTGGGCATGGTTGTGATGGACATAATTTTCTTCCATGTGGTGTTGTGCTTTGATTTTGTGACTAAGTGCTCATAACACACTTGGCTATGGTGGATCAGCACTTACACAGTGTCAAGTCTTTTTCCAAATCTGCCCCCCGCAGCAAGTGTGTTAGGAGCACACAATAAGCTGGGGGGTTATACAACCAGGAGAGTTGACTCAAACTGACCAAAGGATATCCCATGCCATGTAACATCACACTCACCAATAAAGACATAGGGAGTAGGGTTTTGGAAGGAAGGTAGACATTGCGCAGAAACTGGTTGGCCATCAATCTGCTTGGGAGAGCCTTTTACATCACTTGTTCCCTTCCCTTCCCTTCCC